>JAQQZS010000021.1:10334541-10337994 GCA_030068045.1 Platyallabes tihoni | reverse complement strand
AGCACGGGGAGAACATGCAAACTCCATGCACACAGAGACGGGAATCGAGCCTGGCCGGGGAATCGAACCCGGACACCTGGAGGTGCAAGGCGACAGTGCTAACCACTACACCACCGTGCCGCCGATAGTTAATTAATTATTTTTAAATATTGTTTTTTAAGGAAGAAGAGCGCTGCCACTCTTTGTGTGTGTGTGTGTGTGTGTGTCGGCGCGCGCTGGCAGCCTGGCGGGTTTTAAAGCTCGCGTGAGAACTTGGTGATGTCAGAGCGGCTCGGGTCATTTGAAGGTTAGCAGCCTGGGAAGGGTTCATGCAGAGTTCACTCGCATACATTAAGCAATCCAATCTTTCACTCCGCGCGACAAAAAAAAGGGAGAGGGAAAAAAAGAAAGAAAGAATCTAGTAGGAAATGAGCTGTGCTGAGGCAAGTGAACTCATTCGTCATTCATCGAGCAGAGGAGAGATGCGAGCTGCATTGTTTATAAAATATAGACTTCTGATCGGATAGAGGACAGAGACACACAGAGAGAGAGACACGGGGAGAGGTGTGTGTACATATTTTGGGAATCACTTACGTTGCATTTGTTGCTCGCATTTTCCTGAAGAAGAGGAACAAGAATAACAATAAGAAGAAGAAGAAGAGGGGAATAAGGAAGAGGAGGAGGAGGAGGAGTGAAAATGGTCACAGTTGTTGTGCTGGACTGAGCTGAGCAAAGCTGGAGGAGACTTCCATGGGAGTTTTTGGACGCACTTTTGCAAATCGGAAAGCACTGAAGGAGGATCGCGGCAGCCACACACGAGCTCCACCATGTTCGACTGCATGGATGTTCTGAGCCCGGGACAGATGTTGGACCTGTGCAGCGCCAGTCCGGGCCAGATGTTGGACCTGTGCGGCTCGAGCCCCGCGTGCATGCTGCAGGAGAAGGCGCTCAAGGCGTGTTTCAGCGGAATCACACACACAGACTGGCGGCACCGGCGCGGCGCGCACTGTAGGTCCAGCGCGCACACACACACACACACACACACAGTCAGTTCTGCTCAGAAAAGTGTGCTTTATTGGCATGAATGTAAATAGACATTGTTTATAAAAGGTTTGTTTACATTATAAATAACATCAGATCAAAAAGTCTTTATTGGCACAAATGTATAAAAAAAAAAGATATACTTTGTTTCCAAAAAGATTGTTTACATTATAAATAACATCAGATCAAAAAAGATTTATTGGCATGAATATATAAAAATTGCATTGTTTCCAAAGCAATTATAGAAGATTGATTACATTATAAATATAAATCTGCATTTTGATCTGCAAAACTTTAATTCTTATCAAAGAATAACAGGTACTAGGCAAAAAAAAAAAAAAAACAATAACACCAACAACTTACTACTCACAACTACTCACTCACTGACACTCACCCTCCTGCTGCTTTACTCTCATAAAGTTGTATTTTTTCATGAATTCATCATATTTCATCTATTTAAAGCCTGGTTTAATGTCTATATACATAATGATTATCTTTAATAAATGATATTAGGTTCTCTACCCTTAGAACTGTCTGAAATGACTCAATAGAGAAAATGAACTTTTTCAGCAAAAGATATCTACCAGAAATGTGCACACACAGTCTATTATAATATAATATAATATAATATAATATAATATAATAATCATTATTGGCTGTATTTATATAAACAGATTTAAAGTACAGTTTCATGTACAACACTAGAGTTCATCATAAGTGAGAGAGCAATCAGGACAAGGATGTTCTGTATGCCTAAAAATAAAAAAAAATTTCTTCTTCTAAAAATAAGAAGTGTTCATTACCCTTATTTTACCTTTTGTACTTCAAAAATGCATGCACTATGTTGCATGTACAGTACACACCTCTGCTGAATGAAAGAACTGAATGAACTAAAGGAAATTGATGTACTGTACATGTGATGATACAAAAAACCTGGACATTTTATAGTCTGAACATAAGTTACAGACAGGCAGCTTTTCTACCGATATGTACGTGCAAAGAACACATTGACACGCTCTAGACAGCAAAAATAATACCCAAGGGTGAAACAATGGAAGAGAAAAACATAATCTATTCCAGACCATTAATAAACCTTTAACATGCTAGATACCAATAACGTAGATTAGAAAATAGAAAATATAAGTAAGATATTACTTTACAAAATGTTATATTGTAAGATATAACATTTATAATTATAAAAATGGGAAAAATATTCCATCATCACATTACAATACATACATTTTCATACGCTTTCCTAAGAGAGACTTAATGTCAGTGATCATTTATCTTTAACAATCTAGGACTATAAAAAACTTTTCAGTGTTAGTTAGAATTTAATAAGGATTTCAGGGCAAACACATTTCCAGACCCTCACACTCTCAGAAATAAAGGTATCTAAGTCTACTTTTTCCTTGTTGCTAGTATGCAGAGGTGTCACCTAATACTGTAATACAGTACAGTAGAATGAGCTGTAATAGGGAATTTGTAAGGAAAGCAGCACACTGACTGAGACTGCTAGATGCTCAATATTTGAAGTGTACACACACAAGGCAGGTCGTGTGTCAACCGTCACGACGTTCGTCACCTGCAGGGGCACAAATCACATTGGACAAACACTAGCTCACTTTGACAGATAGAGATAAATAACTCTGGAGAGTCTCTAGTAAGCGTGTCTGCTCTAGTAAAATTTCAGCACATGTTTCCGTGTCTGCGCCCTGACCCCTGTGCGGCTGGGAAATTGACCTGACCCGACTCGACAGATTCGCTACATTCCTTCACTCTTCGCTGCTCTACAGGACCCGGACAGAAACGTATACTCCGAGACGTTGGAATAGATAAAACAAGATTCAGGTGTATAATTGGCTTTAAAGCTGGTGCACTATGTGCTGTAAACAAGCAGTGGTCCTGTTTTTTTTTTCCATGAGAACGCGGTTAATGCAACACTGACAGCCTGTTTGTTTAGTGTTTGTTTAGCTACCTGATTTATATTTATCCACTGTAAACACCACACTTGAGATAATGCTAAGCGCAGACGCGGGCTCCCGCTATTTCCCCGGTGTGTACGTGTTATGGGCTTTGAGAGCCACAAATCACACAAAAGTCTCAACACTCGCCCGCTAGCTGTCCACCGGCTAGCGTTCCCGAGACCCGACCGCAGTTCTATCAGAGCGGTAATGTCGCTCACAGTAAACCTGTCGTTCGTGTACAGTAAGTCAGCGCAGACATTATGACGGAATCCAATATCATCAATGACTTGCGGCTGACATTTCACTATTAATAGCTCCAGAGGACGTCAGTTATCATTCTAACTAATACTGTACCACAGTTTAATCATGTACGTGCATGATTATAGTGAATAATAGTTATTTATTGATTAATGCTTAAAAAGAAAATCATAAAACTTTTTTTGTTAGGCTAATAAATAGTCATGCA
>JAQQZS010000021.1:10327041-10329541 GCA_030068045.1 Platyallabes tihoni | reverse complement strand
GCATTTTTATTTATTTTTTTATTTTATTTACCCGTTTTGATTAATGATGTGATGACATGGCCTGTTTTAAAAGAATAATGATGAAAGCGGGTTTAAAAATAAATAAACCAAGATGACTGTGTTTAATTTCCCGGCATCATATTTCTAACAGGTGTTTCTTATCTGTCCGTTCGAAGCCTCAAGACAAAAGCGGTAACATGAGGCGGCACTATGAACCATGACATAACCACTTTGAGTTCTTTTGAATTCATAGCCACAATCTAACAACTCATGGTTAACATTAAAAAGAAAACTTTTTATCACTATTCAGTTATATCAGTTCACTTTAGAAACCGTCACTATACCACCGCAGTACAACAGGAACAGTGCATCACGTCTCTCATGATTAGAATTAATATTCGAGTGCTGTGTGAGCATCGTGTGTCCAGATGGAAAGGATTTAGAGGCGCGCAGGCCGGCTGTACTCTTTGTCGCTATATGACCTGACTTAAATAAAAACGGATGGCCGGCTGCCTTCATTAATTAAATCAGGTTCCACTTGGAGGAAACATGGGTCTCGGAGTCGCCGGTCAGGGAGGGGCGTGATGCATGATCGATAAGGCAGTTTATCTGTCTACTGCAAGAAATCCCAACACAGGGAGAGATAGAGAGGATGAGCAACGAGAGCCTCCCACAATCAATGTGCACTTAGTTAGAGACTCGAACTGCATTTATTTACTCAGTTAATCTGGCCTCAGATCTGAGATGAAGGCACAATGCGCTGCTCAAGCTTCACCGCAAACCAGCAAAGCCTCATTTTCTTATTTGTTTTCTCACAGCCTTGTTAGACTAGCTGAATGCAACTTTTTTTTTTTTTTTTTTTTTGCCAGCATGCGAGAAGTTTTTTTTTCTTACATTTTGCATTTAGCCCAAGTGATGTATAGCCTAGGCATAATTTACTCAGTGGGGAATCACTGAAGAATAATTTCTTTAATATTAATTGGATTTTTAAACATCATTTTATATTAAGAGAAATGGATCCAAGCTGGTGGATTGTGTAAGGGTCACTGCGAGGTCTCCTCCGATAGAAAATTAACCCTGGATATATTAAGACGCTTAAGAGTGAGACCTAAAGTACCTGGAATTCGGAGAGGAAATTAAAAGGAAACAAGATATCAAGTATAATTAGCAAAGCTCAGGATTATCTAGTATATTTGACCCCATTCCTTTTATGCTTGCATTGTTGAAATGCTATAGAATTTGCAGGAAGACCTTTACATTTCGCAGGGGTCTAAAATTGTCATAATGATTACCTAATTATCGCTACTGTACGCTACACCGAAATCAAATCCAAATCTTAACCAAATGTTTCTGTTTAAATAAGGAAAGAATTCACTGAATAATGACGCACATGGAGGTGGAAATGACTTGTCCTTGAATATGCACGTATTAACAATGCTCCATGTTTGGTGTAGGTGTATGTAACATGCTATAGGTACCGTCTATAGGGACAGGTTTCACACCCAGAACAGAATGTTAGAATTGAGACACATCCACAGAGATATTTTCTGCTAGTGCCTGAGGCTAATACAGCCTGAACTAGCAAACCTGATTTTACACATATACACACACACTGTTTCTGTTTTCTCTATCATTGTGAGGACCTGTCATAGACTTCATGATTAATGCTGTACTAAATATAAACCTGTGTGTTTTTATGAGGACCGGGTGATTGTGAGGACATTTGACCCTGTTCTATCATTGCAAGGACTTTTACTGTAGGTACAAACAGTTACATATTCACACACACACTTTATTGTTCGTAAACATAATGATTACTTTAGATAATTAATAAAAAAAAGAAAAAAGCAGTCATATATCTTTTCAAGGTTAAAACAGTCAGATTCATATTCTTGTGGGAAATTTTGTTCCTTATCAAGATATGAAATATGTGTCCCCTGCCCCTCCCTGAGGGGGTAATGATGAATGCAATGTTACACAAAAACCTGTGTATATTTTGTGAGGACCGGGTAAGTGTAAGGACATTTGATGCTATTCTATTATTTTGAAGACAACACTTTCTCAAATAAACTAAATACTGTATGCACACACACACACACACACACACACACACAATACCCCCTCTCCCCCCACACACACTGACGCTGAACTATCTTTTAAAACTCTTTCATTTTTCAGTAGTAGTGTAAAAATAAACAAATAACCCAGTTATAAATATTGTCTGTTTGTTACAGAGTGACATTTCAGATTCAAGATTTCTTCTTCACTATTAGGACAAAAATCACACCACACACAGCAGAATATACTATAATTAAAAGAAACTGTTATGAAAATATGTTACAATTTAGTCAGTTGATAATTATTAATAAAGATTATTTGCTTATTAAGTTCAAAGATTATTTAAATTTTATATATACACTACCTGTGTGATTGGGTGTGTGAGTGTGTGTATGTATGTGTGCCCTGCGATGGATTGGCACCCTGTCCAGGGTGTACCCCG
>JAQQZS010000021.1:10298554-10326562 GCA_030068045.1 Platyallabes tihoni | reverse complement strand
GACCAATTAACAGCACCTCAGATTAGAGGCGTTATGAAGTCTTTACAGAGCAGAAGTAGCAGACACATCTCAATATTTTCTTTTCTGACTCTTTCTTGTACTTTCATAGTTTAAGTTAATTTACAAGTTTATATTTTGCATTTATACTTGAGGATACTATAAAACTTTATTTCATCTTTTACAAGCATTTTTATTAAGCTGTGTAATTTGATTTCATTGTAATTTATTAGCTTATCAGTACAGCTGCCTAGTAACTGGTATAATATCCGTTAGAGAAGTTACATGGGAACTGCTCCAACATGCATGACAAACACATTTTACATTTTATTTGTTAATAAAAGCAGCGTGTTCAGAGTTAATCCGTTGGGCTGTGGCTAAGTGAATTTTGCTGCTCTGAGGATCTCTTCACAGTGGCGTAATCTGATCATCTGATCTGTTCAGCCTGAAGCTCAGGGTGTGATCAGGTTGCCGTCTTGTCTGCTGATACGGTCTGACCTGTAATGAACCACTTTACACCGCTTCAGGATTCTTTGTCTGTCTCTATCAGGTTATTGTGTCTGCTTTGTTTTAGATGATTTTATACTTCATAGTGGGCTTTATGTAGCTTCCTGGGTAAAACCTGTGAAACAGATATATATTTTCAGTTTTTTTTTTTTTTTGCACTTCACAGGGGGTAATGTGAAAAATCACTTAATTGATATCACAACCTGATATACAGTTAAACCTTATCACTGACTATTTTAATATGAACGACCACAGAAACGACAAAGATATCTCCATGGTAGGAGATATATCTGTCGCCCAATGTGCTGGATGGCACATGGACGAACCAAAAAATATTAAATGCCATACCACACAGCAAAAACACTGCAGCTATTAAATTATTAACCTCAAGAGCTAGAATACGTTTAATAATATTCTTGTTAAGAGAAACATTGGTAGCCTTTTTATAGTGTAGAAATACTGAAGTTCCTGAGAATTTTTGGCTTTTTAAAGGTAGATTCGCCTTTAAGAATCTTGTAGCACACTTTAAGCAGGGAACCTTGAAATTACCCACTCTGGTGGCTGTGATAGTCCCCGGCTAGTGAAGTGGTATTCCCCAGGGGGATAGACTGCAACAAATTGAAAAAGATTGAATAACAGAAATTGAAAACTGCTGAAGTTTTAAAAATAAGGCTTAGATGTTTAAGGATTCAAAGATTTGAGGTTATGCTGTTATGGGAAACTAATCAGTGATAGAATGGTGTAAAGTGGCCCACCCAAAAGCCGACTATTTCCCATTTCCGTAAGTGTTCTGTCTCTCTTACACACCAGCAGTTCGCCAACAGTAAGACTTTTTATACATTAAGGAATGACGTATTTTACTTTTCCATTTATGGTAACATTGATTGTTCCAACATTTGTCAATGAATTTTCTGCATATTACTTGTCATGTATGCTATGAGGGAGTGGTGGCTCAGGCGGCTAAAGCCCTAGGTTGTTGATTTGGGGATCTGAGGATTCGGGTTTGGGCCCTGCCGTCAGTGGGTAGCCACACCCCATACTACCCAGACACTGCATGCAGTGCCGGTCCCAGGCCTGGATAAAATGGGAGGGTTGTGTCAGGAAGGGCATTCGGTGTAAAACCTGTGCCAAATTGTGTGTGGATTGGATGGTCTGCTGTGGTAAGTCCTTGATAGGAGCAGCTGAAAGAAACTACATGTCATGTTTGCTATAGCATCATTTCCTCACAAGTGTCTGTTTTTTCTCTCATGAAGATAATAAGATTTTGTATCTTAGAGTCCTCTTCTTGTGTTATAAAACATACTGACTGTATAAAGTATAAAAAGTACTGATGCTGGCGACCCCTTTTATACAAATAAATTTGTACTTAAAGAAGAATTATCAATGATTATACCATATTATGGCTTTTTTTTCTGAAGAACGCAATTTGTTTATTATTAAGTTTGGGCTAATTGAGCTGTTGCTTTATAAATTATAACGTATTAGAACAAGTGCAATTATATGAACCAAGCAGGAGGGACTTCTGTCAGAGCTGCCTACCAATCAGATTCAAGAATTCGGCACTGTGGCATAAACAGTCAGTCAGTATTAAATAAGATTCAGTTACAGTAATAGGATAAGAAAATAATAAATATGAAGACTGCATGATGTGATGACTTTAATGCTGAGAAATATTAACTCCAGTACTGTAAGTTACACAGTTTTTTGTAGCTTTTTTTGTGTGTATTGCATCAGTTCAAAATGTCAAAAATATTCATAAAGTAGCTCTGCATATGTTCAACCTAACTTGTGTTGTCCTTTCCAAGTTTGTGTGTGTAATTTTGTTCTTGTTTTGCCCGCAGCCATCGAGACACAGAGCAGTAGTTCGGAGGAATTGGTGCCCAGCCCGCCCTCGCCCCTGCCCCCTCCACGCGTCTACAAGCCCTGCTTCGTGTGCCAGGACAAATCCTCTGGGTACCACTATGGCGTCAGCGCCTGCGAGGGGTGCAAGGTAAGCTGAACACGAGCGAGATCAGTTCTCAACAACAGGAATGGGCATTCTGGGCAAAACTGCCTGTTAAATTTTCATGGAAAAGTGTTCGTACTGCTACATAGCATTTTTGGCACAAAAGAGAAAAAAAGAGAGAAGCATTTTTTCCCAAAACTATTTAAGTATTAAGCGAGGAATAAAAACAGACCAGATGTGTTATTGTTATAGAAAAATCTTCCAATAACAGCATACCCTTAAGAGTTTTATTCCACTCATACCATAGTAGTTGTCCATCCACAATTCACAGTAAAACAGGGTCACAGTCACATCAAATAGAATTTCTTTAACAGCTTCCTTTCTGTTTGAAGTATGATTAAGAGTAAATAAGGCATACAGATTAGTAAAACAACAATCCATCAACATTTTTGGCACTAAGTTTGGCTAATTATTTTATTAAAGAATGACATATTGTATGTTTGAATCCATTAATAGTTACACTTAAACAGGCTGACTGCAAAATAATTGAAAAAAAATTAAGCTGTACTTAGGAACTATTGGGTCACAAGGGTGTTGAAAACAGAAATTCCAAAATATTACATCAAAACCATGTGAATTTTGTTAATTTTGCAAATTGCTATAATTCCACCTCTCATAAGTTATTTTGTTATCACTTTTTTAAACAACGGATAAATCTCCAAGCGGTTGTGTTGTGGCAATGTCAATATGCAATTTAGTATCAATAATAGTGTTGGTTACGTTTTAATAAAAACCTATAGTAAACCTACCCTTTGACTGTGTCTTTGGAAGTGGCAGCAAATTAGAAAAGGAAAAAGGGTATTGTATTTTGTTGCATATAAAATCCTTTTTAATTACAAAGATTGATGAAAAACTTTATAAACAAGACAACAATTGTCCTGTCAAACAAGACAATGCATCATAAGCCTCATTCTCCACCATAGTATGTCCATGGTCCCAAAAGTTAATAATAGAGTACAGAAATACCGATTAGAGAACAGGACTTGGTGAGTATAACCAGACCTGTCTAATGCAACAGATTTTCCGTACACAGCATGTTTATGTCATGTCTCTTGTCCGGAAAGTATTGTAGCATTATCTCTCTGTTTAATTTTTCTTTCAGAAATGTTACAGTAAACTGCTTCAGTGTTCCCAATTGCAGCAAAACATGTGTTAGTGATCATTCAAAGCTTCTAATAGAAGAATATATAGTGATTTTCCTACTAAATGTTTAGTTATAGACAACCATGTGTGCCTGCAGGAAATAATTTGCCAAAATGAGTTAAAGTCCAAAAATGATGTTTATCTCATTTTGCAGTTGAGCTGTTCACGTCCTGTTGCGAAACATCTGCAAAACAAGTTCCTGCTATCACTTAGATTACAACAGGTACAAACAGTTGATCGCTCAGAAGGCTTAATAAGCTAGTAAGACAAGAATTAAGAAAACGTAAGACTTAAGTTCCTTGTTCTGAAGACTTTTCTATGTGGAAAACTGATACAGATTTTTCTCTGACTGTTCCAAAGGACTGACACAACAACTTACAGGAAATGCCACCATATTAACAGTTACACATTTTTATTCAAGTCCCCGTCAACAAGCAACAAAAATTATAACATACAAGCCTGTTAGTTACCACACTACTGTGCATATACACTGATCAACCATAGCAGTGAAATCACCTGCCTAAGATTGTTCGTAGTGGGACCAACACAATCAAGGCATCCTGGACTCAACAAGACCTCTGAAGGTGTGCTGTAGTATCTGGTACCAAGATGTTAAGAGATCTTTTAAATTCTGTAAGTTGCACATGAGGCATTCATGGATCAGAATTGTTGGTCCAACAGATCCTACAGACGCTAAACCAGATTGAGATCTGGAGAATTTGGAGGCCAAGTCAACACCTTGAACTCTTTGTTGTGCTCCTTAAAGCATTTTGACATTATCCTGTTGAAAGAGGCCACTATCATCAGGGAATACTCGGTCTGCAACAATATTTGCTAGGTCTTACATGTGAACATGAACCCAGGTTATTTAATAGAGCATTACCCATTGCATTTGCCAGCATGCGTTCTTCCTGTGGGGCATTCTGGAGCCATCTATTGCCCATGTAACCGAGGCTCACACACATCCAGCCATCCACATGATGTACAGTGAAAGCAAACATTTTCACTTGCTTCATGGTCCAGTTCTAACATTTACATCCCCATTGCAGGAGCTTTCACTGGTCAGCATGGGCACTCTGATCGGTCTGAAGCTACACAGCTCCATGTGCAACAAGCTGCAAAGCTCCCATGCACTTTGGGTTGTAACACTTTTCTATTATAGCCAGAAACCTGCCCCTAGTTCACCGGTTGTCCTTCCTTGGACTACTTTTACATTTAGGCATTTATCAGCTTAAATTTTTATCTCATTATACATCTGAGCAGTTGAGGGTTAAGGGCCTTACTCAAGGGACCAACAGTGGCAACCTGGTGGTCGTGGGGTTTGAACCTGAGACCTTCCGAACCGTAGTCCAATGCCTTAACCCCTGTGCTACCCCGGGCCTTTTGGTTGGAGCTAACCATTGCATATCAGAAACACCCAGAAGGCCATCTGTTTTGGAGATACAATGTGTTTAACAATTACAATATGGCCTTGGTTAAAGTCTTTCAGATCCATATGCTTGCCCATTTTTCCTGATTCTAGCACATCAACTTCAAGAACTGATTGTTCACTTGCTGGATAATATACCGTATCCCACTCCTTGACAGGTGTCAGTATAAGGAGATAAGCAATGCTATTCACTTCACCTGTCAGTGCTTCTATTGTTCTGGAAGATCCGTGTATAATATAACATATTCCTTGTGTTCAGTTTTAGTTCTCGAATGAAGCATTGTGTTTCCATCCCTAGGTTGTTTTCGTGTTATTCCACTCGCTGAGTGTGCAGATAATTTAATCAGATGCTTGTTATACTTTTATGCCTATGGGAAGCTTTTAGGTATCCATACCGTACCCTACACCAAGCTGCGTGCGTGCAGCTGTGGGGCTTTTTAAATAATGAAACGTTAGGGCTTTGTGCGCTGCAGCACAAGCTAACTGAACTACAAGCTCAAATCCGTGGAAAGCACAGGTATTAAAAAACAGAAGTGCACAGGAAGAAGGGAAGGTACCGCCGGAAAGCACGAGTCCTTGAGCGGAAAAGCGTGTAGGCGCTAATTAGAAGTCTGTTGATAATGAAGTCTGATAGTTTCCACGTGAGTTGTGTGTGTGTGTAAGGGCGTGACACCAGGATACATCTGTGCCGGGATCTGGGTATCCAAGAGCTGAGTGTGTTGTTGTAGAGTCAAAGAGGGAAACACACGGAACGAGGAGTTTGTAGGTAAATAATGGACAGAAGTGATCGCATTGTTAGTGCACTGTACATCAGGTGCGCTGCACATTTTCATCTAACCTCACTTCAGGGAACTTTAGTGTTTATTGTTTACTGACAGCAAATGCAAAAAAAAAAAAAACAGATGAGAAATCAGTTCTGTGAGATGCAGCTATGGAGAGGTATCTGTGAATTCCCTCAGCAATCTCTGTGTGTGTGTGTGCGTGTGTGTGTAGTCAAAGAATGTTTGTAATGTATAGAATTACAGTATGAGAAAGTAATTCACTGTTTCTTTCTTACTCTCTTACTTTTGTTACTCATGTACACAAACGCGAGCGCACACACACATACACGTCCACATGTGTAATCAACTGCACCAATTCATTAGGAGATGCACAAACACGCACATACACACACAAATATGCAATGTATGTCCCTATATTCCCTATATTCCCTATAGCATCAATTTACTAAACCTGCAGATTAAGTACATTCAGGTTCACACACACACACACACACACACACACACACACACACACGTCCATATGTGTAATTCAGTGCACCAAGTTATCTCTTTTTTTTACACACACACACACACACACACACACACACACACACATACACTCTCTCTCTTTGTTTTTCTCTCTCATATATACACACACACACACACACACACACACACACACACAAATATACAGTATATGTGTAATTCACTATAGTATCAATTTACCAAACCTGCAGATTACGGACATTTAGGAGTACATGTGCGTGCGCTCACACACACACACACACGCGCACACACACACACACACACACACACATACAGATGCACACACATTGTATGTCTCTTCACTGGGGTATGTCTCCCTCGTTTGCGTGCTCTCTCTCTCTCTCTCTCTCTCTCTCTCTCAGTTGCAGTACTTAAATATATCACAAGGTTAATTACATTAAACATTACAGTATTACAAACAGATTAAATATGAGAAAAACTATGAGTGAGGTAACAAAAGAAAAACAACAACTATTAGGGAAGTATATGAACAGTAGTGATGTGAAACCGTGATTGGTTGGAGTTAGGTGTATTGCATGTGTGTGTGTGTGCACAAAGTCTCCCGGGCTCTCACACTCTGACGCGTATGCAGCGGTTGTGGCCTTCTCCTAAAATTATTCTCAATTTCTTACCGTCTGTCAATTTGGGAAAATCTGCGACTTTTACGTGTGAGTTTTTTTTCACTGAAGGTGTTCCTCATACGTTCGTATTTTTGACAGTGGAGGAGGAAGTGCGTCTCCGTCTCGACCTCACTGAGCACACACTCTCTCTGTTCTCTCGGCAGCCAGGTTCTCTCTCTCTCTCTCTCTCTCTATACCTCTCACTCCTCTTTCACGCTCACTTTTTCTTTTCCTCTCTTATTCTCTTACTCTTTTCTCTCAGTCAGAGACTCTCGAGGGAAGCACTCCGGAAAAAAATCTGTTTGTTTAGTGGAATTTAGATGAGCACCCTATGTGCGCTCGGAATGAGGAAGTGTGCTGGGGAAGGTGGAATGAAGGAGAGAGAGAGAGGGAGGGAAAGGAAGATAAATATAGTGGAATTCATGCTGGATTGGAGTTTGATTTCAGCAACAGTGGGCTTGACAGGATTAGAATAGGGATTATAGGTGCTTTCTTTGTCGTACATCTGTGCCCTGTACGTACTGTAGCTCTGTGCAGACTGAAGCTTGGGGCAGATGTCTTTTCTTATTTCCTGTTTGGAGAGAGAGAGAGAGAGCGAGAGAGAGTGAGGTTTGAAGGATCATACTGTGTCAGGAAGCACTTAACCCGGCATCATGCGAGATGACATGCTGTCATTAGTCATTACGATGGTGTACAGTATGACCAGTGATACAACAGCTTACACGTACTGTATTATAGCGCTGTCATAAACTTAGATGTGTATATTGCGATGAGCGATATTCTCATATCTGTATTATAAAGTATGAGCATACAGTATATTATTCATTCATTCATTCATCTTCTATACCGCTTTATCCTGTATTCAGGGTCGCGGGGGGCCTGGAGCCTATCCCAGGAAGCTTCGGGCACGAGGCAGGGTACACCCTGGACAGGGTGCCAATCCATCGCAGGGCACACACACATACACACATTCAAACACTACGGTCAATTTGGGAACACCGATTTACAGTATATTAGTATATGTATATTATGGTTTAGGGTATATTAGTATCTGTATTACTGTAAGTATAGTTATGGTCATCAAACATTCATCAGACATTTATCAATCAACAATTATGAGTAACAAATGACAGAAACGACACACCACAGGTCGTAAACCGTCAATGACATATAATCTAATCCTGATAATAATTAGATTAATTAAATTAGTTGTTATGTATGTAGCAAATAAATATGATGTAGTAGTGAAGCGTTCTAAATGGTAATGTCGATCCTGCATTTTTGGAAGGAGTCTCCAGTTTCAGCACCAGTGTTGGATAAGTTACTCAAAAAGTAATCTACTACAAATGACTAATTCCTACGTACAGTAGGCGTCCCCTGCTGGAGGTGCGCGAAGGGGCGGGGCCGCCAGGTCAGGTCGGCTGGCGATAATTAATGTTAATAGAACCCGGGTTTTCTCCCCGTTAAAAAGCCTCCTCTTTTTTCCCTTCCTTCTTCTTTTAACCCTTCTCCTTCCCCATTCTTTCTAAATAAAATGACCCCTTTTTCCATAAGACCTCATCTCGTGTCTGTGGTGCTGCCCATGCAAAATAAGTGAACCTGTTCCAACATCAAATGTAAAAAACAAAAAGAACATGCTCATTAACTGATGCTGCCGCGCAAAACGTGATTTTTAAATGCGTTTTCATTCATTTTTAAACACTACATTTGTACCGCTAGTAACGTAATGTTATTGACATAATAAACGCGTTACACAGTAACACATTAGACCCAACTCTGGTCAGCGCTTCATAACACATTCCGAAGAAAAAGTTATTTCTTTGAGTTTTCTACCACAGTAAAGTCTTTAACACAGAGCAACTATCTAAGAAGATAAAAAAAAGGATTTCTTAAAGATAACAACAGTTAGCTAAAAATTAAGTATGCCACGTGGCTTAGCAAGCATCATTACCTCGCATGTCCAGGGTTAGGGGTTCGAGACTCGTCTCTGGTCTGTGTGTTCTCCTTTGTATGTACTGTATGAGCTGGCAGTACCCCACATTCGAATAGGCTGGAGGTCCCACTTGACCCAACTAAGGATAACAGGATAGACGATGGATGGATAGATGAACGGATGGACAGAAGTATTATGTATTGTGCTTTTATATATATATATATATATATATATACATAAAATCTAGTTATTTGGCAAAATGTTTGAAATTAAGCTAAAGTCAGAGGCGTTGTGGTTCCCAAATTGTGTTGTATTTATGTCCTGGGATAGGATCCAGGCTGCTCGTGACCATGTACAGGATAAGCGGTATAGAAAAAGAAAAACAAAAAAAGAATAACACTAAATCAAACATTTCATGACATGCCTCATCATTGATTATTTTCCCATATCAGCACATCCTGTCATGATTTGTTCCTTATGTTTGCTCCACCATCCAGTACTGTTTTGGAAACCATCATAATAATTCCTTTTCCCAGTTGCCCAATCCAAACAGTTTTCTTCATTAAATTTTTTTGCTCCTTCATTCTCTGCTTCATCGCTTTACAGAGGCACAAAACCAATCTCCCAGTCTGAGCAGATGGGTGTACATGCTGGAGTTTGTTTATCCTGCATTTCTCCTCTCCACCTCAGGAGCAGCATTAGCATGGTTTGACGTGACCCTTTGTTTGATATAGACTGGAAGGTCTGATTAGAATTGGTAAAATGGCACGGAAGCATATGGCCCACCAGAAGAGCATGCATATGCATCTGAGGCAATGCGGAAAGGACATTCAGTCTTTAACTAAAGCCAGAGTCGGGCTCTAAGGACGAGACAGTCTGCTGGCTCCGTGACGCGCCAAAATCCTTTTTGACATTGGGATCTTTTCTGGCGTTCGTCCTCTACCTTCGTATTCTGTTTAATCTTCTGCTGGTGCGCAGAAGAGAATCGAATCCTTTAGGAACAAAACGTAAAACAAAGAGTTTATATCTTTTAAGTCTTTTTTTTTTTTTTAAGAATGATCTTCTTTCCTTTCGTTTCATTTGTATGTCTGCTTGTGTACGTTCCTGCACTAAACTCTGTTTTTATGACGAGACGTGGAGAATATTTGAGCTTATAACCCACAGTACAGAATGATTCCGCAGTGGATTATTTGTTATAAGTTTATTTCTGCTGCATATGTAAAAGAAATATATATTTTTTAAGCGCCCTCATCCTCAGTAATCAGTTTATCCCGGTCAGTGCATCTGGAGTCTGTCCGTAAAAACACTGGCAAATACACTCTGAATTGGTAATTTATCACTATGTAGTTCTACAAACATGGTTTTGGACAGTGGGAGGAAACCAGAGGACCCAAAAGGAATACATATAAGCTCAAAACTTTTTAATTTTTATTTTAATGAGCTTAATACTGTGGTTTCATGGTGGTGTAGTGGTTAGCACTGTGGTCGCACACCTCCAGGGTCTGTGTGTGTAGAGTTTGCATGTTCTCCCTGTGTTTGGTTGGGTTCCTTCGGGTACATCGGTTTCCTTTCACAGTCCAAACACATGTACTGTAGGTTATGTTAATTGCCGTTCCCAAATTGCCCCTAGTGTGAGTGTGTGACCTGTGATGGATTGGCACAAAGACCAGGGTGTACCTCATCTCGTGCCCAAAGTCTCCTGGGATAGGCTCCAGGTCCCCCGCGATCCTGTATACAGGGTAAGCGGTATAGAAGATGAATGAATGAATGAATGAGATTACTACTCCAGATTTTTCCCACACCCAAAGACATGTGGGTAGGCTAACTGGGGTTTCCAAATTGCCTGCAGTGTGTGTGAGTGAGTGTTTGCTTGTGTGCCCTATCATAGATTTCCACCCTGTCCTTACTATGGAGGCAGCTGGTCTGCTTACTGGTCTCGCACTTCTGTGGTTTGGGGTTTGGATCTTGCCTCTGGTTCTCCCTATGCTTGGTAGGTTTCCTCCAATTACCGCAGTTTCCTCCCACACTCCAAATACATCTTGTGTAGGCTCACGTCATGTCCCTTTTTTCCTTTGCCATGTGACCTGGTCTGTTATCTAATGTGGGCATCTGTTCTGAGTTAAGCCTTTAATTACTTTAAAGTCTATCTCATTCCTTTTATTTCTTTGTCTTGAGGTAAAAAATTGTTGATTGGACAAGTAGTGGTGCATGTCAAAGCACCATTTTCCAAATATTTATATCAAATCTGTGTTTTGTGTCTTGACCCAGGCTTGTTCTTCAGTCCATGATTATGAACATTACTCTGATGAAGGATGGATGGTCCTCTATTATGCGTAATAGTTTCTGCTGCCTTGGATGCGAAGTATTTTGATGACGTTTCCCTGGTGCACTTTAGCTTTGTATAATACAGTAAATCAGAGTTATCAGGCACATGGCATTGGGATGGATATACTTCCAAGAAAGGATGTGTTTGAGAATCAGAATTGATAGAACTCGTTTGCTTTGTTGCTCAGACGACAAAATGATAACACTGACTTTAGGTCATAGAGAAGAGAAATCTCTTCTTGCATGTACAAAACCCTCGCTCTGCTCTACACAACAGTCCAGATGGAGGCTGTCATCCCACCCACCTCCTGACAAAGAGTAGAAATACAGTGTTTTTCTGCCAAAAGGTTATTCTTTTTATCCTCAATTACCCTTGTTAAGAGACTGATTAGACTGATGGTGTGTGCTGGTGAAATAAAATATTGTTGTTACTATTGTTTTTAACACACTGAAGGATGCGCCAGGAAGCAGATTTATTCAGCGCAAGCCAATTTGGATGGAAGGGATTGGAAGGCTGGTAGGTAACATTAAACTTGATGAGCAGAAAACAGGAAAATGATGAGGGTCAAAACAAGGATGTACATCTACATGCCACCAGGCAATAAATACTTCCCACCTCTGGAAAGGTATCCATCATTTCAGTAGCAGTTTCTTATAGAGTCAGAGTGCCAGCTTCATGCCCAATCGTATCTAAGCATTCGAGGGTAAAGGGCCCAACAATAGCAGCTTGATGGCCCTGGAGCTCAAACCTTGGACCCTCTGATCTTCAGTCCCACATCTTAACTACAAATCTACCCTTGCCTCAATACAAGACAATTCATACAAACTCTGAAACCACAGCTTGGGAAACAATGCAGAGAAACATGTAGTTAGGAATACAAGGCTGTCTTCACTTCTTTATCAGAAGTGACTCTTCGTCCTCAAAGGGGCGCTTTTAGGGGACCAAACTGATGAAAGTACGACGGGAAAAGGTCAGGACTGTAGAGAGGGTGCTTTCACACCTTAAAACAAAGTATCGAAAGATGTGTCACACCTGCACAGCAACCTTGAAGGGAAAGCACTGATAAGATTGTGCGACAGGTTTTAATATAACTGGAGTGCGGATAATTTTTGAAACAAAGAGGGAACATTACAAGACTAAGACAGGTGTGACATGAGATGCACACACTGTGTGTGGGAAGCTGTTGTGTTCATCCCTATCTATAATTCTAAACTCTCTTAGAAACTTTATGGAACATGGATGTGTTCCGATGTTGTGCGACTGGATGGTAATCACCATACATGCTCCAAATAAAGGTCAAAGTTTTGAGGTTCCGGTCACTCATTCAACGTTATATCAATATTCGTGGCTCAGTGGTAGGTTTCTGGCCTACCATGCGGAAGACCCGGGTTCGATTCCCAGCCAATGTCCAAACCCAAGAGACTGGATGCAGTGCTAGTCTCAAGCCCAGATAAAATGGGAAGGTTGCATCAGGAAGGGCATTCGGCGTAAAAATCTGCGCCAAGTTAATGTGCGGATCAGTTGGTCCACTGTGGCGACCTCTTAACTAACAACAATCATCCAACGTTAGGGGTCCTGCTGGGTTAATTGTTTATCGCACTCTGATATCGATGGTTCTAATATTCACTCCGTCTGACTCTGTCGGATGAATGAAAACGCAGCATGTTACCGCATATCCTGGAATCCTACTTGCGGATTGCGTACCCGCTTCCAGAACAGGATACTCACGCTCGCTGTATTTCAACACCACCTGGTCGGATCATGACTTTCCCTGTGATGGGTTTTAATGCCTTTATTTACTCTTTGCTGTCTGAGTGTAGAGCTATAACAATGAGATACAGCCACAACCTCTGCTACTGCTTAGAGAGCGGAAGAGACCAAGGAAAGAAAAGAGCCATTCGGAATGAGAGAAGGTAAAGCGAGACGACAGGCAGAGAAAGTGAGAAAAAACAGAGGCGAAGGCTGATATTAGCCCCGCTGAGTGTTTTCTAACTGCCTATCGAGGTAATCTTAGCAAACTGCTAACACACGTCCCGCTAATGTGATTTATCAACAATGTGAAAGAAGTGCTACATTTTCACGGGAGAAAGCAAATGGAGCGTCTCATCTCAGCTCTGCTCATAAGAATATCTAACACGTGCAGCGGAAAAAATGGATTCGATTGTATAGTCGCCACCTTTATTGTCTCGCGCTCCCTGTCTTTTGCTCCCTTTTGGTTATTTTTTTAAAGTGATATGTTTCACTTTTTTCTGCATTACACGCTATATTGTGGGTTGATCACATGGACAAAGGTGCCATAGAAAGGTGCATCGTTTTCATATTCGAAATCCGATACCGAATACGTCAAGGGCAGGCGGAGCAGATGATGATTGTCAAATCAATATCAAGGAGCGTCAGGTCCGAGTGAAAAGTAAGATGAAACGCAGCTCCTGTCAGCTTTTAAATCAAGGAAGACATGACGAGGGTGTACGGAATGTCAATCTGTTTTTGCCGCACGCACAGTATCATTTAGATCATGCGCTTGAAATGTAATGATGCTGCTCTGATTATCATTACAAAAAAAAAAAAACATGGCTGATGATGACACAGCCTGCAAAGCCCAGAGGGAAGGTTATGTACTGGAGGCTTTGTGTTTGATGCTGTGACACAAATCAGATCTTCACTTGCATACTGAAAGCCAGCATGATTCATAAGCCAGCCAGGGTTTTTTCCCCCTTTTAAATTGCATCAAACTTTTAAAAATGGTATCAGATAGCCACAGGCGCATAGTAGAAGGTAGACAGTGATGTTGTGTTGCTCTGTTGTTTCCTGACGCTCCTCTTGTCAAGCCCAGCAGTTGGTATACAAAAAAAGACCATGCTAAACCAGTGGTGTTTCAGGCTTTTTTTTTCTTTCTTTCTTTAACAATGCATGACAGCCAGAAGCTTCTGGTTCTGATTATGCCAACTTTCCCCTGTCTGTCCTCGCCATGATTGACAGCTGAAGAGTTTTAGCTCTGTCACTGATCCATGTTGGCTAGATATAGTGGTAAAAGGATCAGGACTGGTATGGACCCACCTCTTAGACGACTCTTTTCCAGCTCAGACAGGCAGGGATGCCAAGGCTAAAGTTCCAGCCTGACTATATTTCAGCAACCATACACAAAAAAACAAACTCCTAAAATCAAAGGGGACTAGAAAAGGTAGTTTTTTCTTTTGCTTAGTTTTTGCATGGGGAACAAAGCCCTCATCGTGTTTACACAGATTTGATTTGCAGTGTCTGCAATATGCAACCTGAATCTGTACATCTATTACCCACTCCATAATCCGTAAATGCACATTATGGACTTACAGTGCTGTTCAAAAATATTTTTTCCCCTTTTTTTGTGACTATTATCGAGTCAGTACAAAAACATTTCTGATTTTTTAACATCTGTATTCCACCACAAAAAAAAAGACAGCATATTAAGTAAGCGACGACTTTTTAGAAAATAGATGATGCTGAGTTTCGCATGCAAAAAAAGAAGCAGGTTCTCCGAAGAAACCGGGCACTCAGAGAAATAAAAAACTAAATGCATCCCATGTCTTGAAGGTTTGTCCATCCTTCCCTGTTTTTTTTCGTGAAAACATAAGGACATTTTGGCGAACATGACCAAGAGAGAAACAAATTCAGTGAGGTTCAACAGAGTAATCAGGGGTCTCTTATTCATCTTGTTGTGCCATTGAAAAGACCAGATCTTTCTTCAAAACCCTGTTATCTTCTGGGATTTCATGTAAGAAATGAACGGACAAGGCTGCTTTTGTGCGTACAGTGACTACCTTCTTCTTCTTTTTTTTTAATCCCGAGCTGTTCTTTACCCCAGTTTTTCAGCTCCGCCTGGCCTTCACCTCTTCCATGTTCGACAGAGAAATGCACAAAGGCGGACAGCGGCGTCCTTCCCCCTTGTTCCATTCTGCTCGGCAAGCCGTAACCCGATCCAACTTTCCTCCTCTTCCATCTCTTCCATCGCCTTACTCCAGAGCTCTATAGGTGTAATTAATATCCGCGCCGCAGCCGTCTCTTTCGCTTTCTCTCCAGGGTCTCCGGTGTCATCTCTGCTTTCGTCCGCCACGATAAGATGTCTGCGCGATTAAGAGCGAAAACTAATCCCGTACTGAATGCTCAGGCAATACAAAGAACCACCAGCGAGGGGGGTGATGGTAGATAGGGGCGAGTAAATAATTGATTGGCAGCACTTTTTTTTTCTTTCTTTTTTTAATCCGTAAATGAGATGCCCAGCAATGCTTTAGGCTTTCGTGTCACCCTATCCTGCCACCATTAAAATAACAAGATGGAGGATAATGATCCTAGTTTAAGATGCGGTTTTGCGCTGGAGTGGAGGGAGAGAGTGACAGAGAGTGAAAGTTTCCAAGGGGCAGGTCGCTTTCCTCCCCAGGACGACATTCTGGTGATATTCACTCCGGTAGGTTCTTGGAAGAAGATCCGCACCTAGCCCGGTTGACGTTGATCGCTGCTTATCTCTGTGTCGCTACAAAACGCTGGACGCTCATCAAAGACGCGCACAACAACAGGCTACCGCTATCTTGTCCATTAATCTACTCCGTTTACATGCCACCTGGTTTAAGTCGTCCGAGAACAAAACCAGCCATGGCTGAACAACCAGGGAATTATCAAAGCATCAGCACCTCCACGTCTCTTTAATCACAGGTACTGTAGCTTTCAATCAGCGAAGCAGAGAAACGGACCGAAACCAGGGGAAAGGAGGGAACGGAGAAAATCAAAACAGAGAGAAAAGTATTTTTTTCTTTATCACTATAACAGTTCTAGCAGATCTGTTGCTAACATAGCAGAGCTCACTGTTTCTTTCTGCTTTAGGTTTACAATTGAGATGAGCTGGGAATACATCCAGGAAGGGGCACCAGCCCATGATAATGCGCCACGAACATGCCAATCATTGTAAATTTTGTAATATGGCGTTGGATGAGGGAGGAAACTATGGAACCCAGACCAAATTTTATTTTATTATTTTCCAGATTTTCTCCCTAATTTAGTCGTGTCCAATCAACCCCCCCTGGCACTAGGGGGCTACCACATTAAGGCTACTACTATCACTCAGTCAGGAGGGCCGAAGACTGTCACATGTTTCCTCCGAACCACGTGACGGCAGCCGACCGCATCCTTTCGAACTGCTCGCTCACGCACCATTGGGGGCGGAGTAACTCGGAGGACAGCGCTATCCGCTCCTTCCGCTTGCGTGAGCTCATAGATGCCCCTGATTGGCTGTAGAGCCGTGATTAATGTGGGAGCAGGAAGTACTTCTCCTCCCTCCTCTCTGAGAGAGCTCGGCCAATCAGCTCTCTCTAGACCTCCGGCTGCGAGAGGTTACAGCATCACCCGGGAATCGAACTCGCGATCTCTCTTGCGAAAACTCGCATTTTCAGGGAATGTTGGTGAAGGGAACTTCACCATTAGGAACACCCCGCGAAGTCACCAGCGCAGACGTCACTTCCTCTGTGCGTTACCATGGTAACATAAGCACCTCGCATACCTGTTGCTACTGCTGTGGAAATTCCGCACTCATTAAACATTGGATATGTTTTTAAACGAAAACTGATAAAACATATACTATTGAAACGTGTATAACTTGTAAATAAATTATTGATTAATAATAATAATTGATTAAAGATTTTTTTCTTACAGCTAAAAATGTAAACATATAAATCCTTTTTCAAGCACCATTTTTTTTTCACGCTCCAGCGAGACGCAATGACTTTGAATTAAATTTTTCATTCCCTTTTCCGGTGAGGGGAAGACCCGATGTTCAGTTGTTCCCTACACCTTCTCAGTTCCCTTTGAACTGAACATTTCAAGGGTACTTCAGGCCGATCAGGGCACACCTACTGTAACCTGAGATCAAGGAACTGCCCTCTGCTCCATTGTTCCTCCTGTACTGATTCAAAATGTTCAAAATGTAATTGCGCCCATTATAGTAAGTGCAGTAAGCATTTTGTTATTAATTATGAAGTAAAAAGACTGGTTGGTGAATAAAAACTTCAACCCCGATGTACACATAGGAGTGTGTTTCAAAGGGAGGAAGTCACCATATCTTCTGACCGCCGTGGTCACCAGGATGCTCTAGCACCTCTGGTGATACATCACTACTGTAGCCTTGGGCATGGCAGCCGGGCTGAACACAATAAGCATCTGCTATCCAAAACCCTTTCCTATGTTCATCCATCAGAGGACGAGCGATGCGTAGGAAGCTGAGATCACCGTGAATAAAGATGTCTATTAACTGAATGAAGGATACTTCATAAAGCGGCGCGACCTCGGAGAGGTCACGTGATGTCAGTCGAGGAACAGCACCAGCAAAAGGCGATAGGCTCCAGACCTGCCCGTCCCTGTCCTCCTCCCCACTAATACGTTAACCATCATGCATTCTGCTCGGCCTCTAATGAAAGCATAAGGCCTCATCAGTCACTCAAGAGCGCAAGGCAAATGGAAATTCAGTCATCCTCAGGAAAGACACACACACGCTTCGGCAGGCGTGTGCATACACCCGCACATGACTAATCATCATCGCTGCCCACGGTGCAGCAATAACATATTAATATTCACTATAAAACCATTACGGATTTTTTAAAACGTCCTCTTCCAAGGAAACCGCTGTCGTTTCTGTGTCTCCACACCAGTCAGATGGATCGAGACAGAAAAATCTAATATTCGTCTGCGGAAATCAGCAAACCTTGTTTATTTAGTTTATATCACTATTTATAATGCAAATGCGCAACTCATCATCTTTTACATTTGTGTATTTTCAAATGTTTTTTGCACACTGTTATAATGTTCCTTGTATAAATAAATAAAAAAAACCCAGACAATCTGGATTAGTTTGGATTCTTGCGCTGATATTAGGACATGAGGGAAACTAAACACAGTCTCACAGACACAGTAAATAAAATCATGAACACAGATGGCCATGTTAAATATAGAGCCCTCTCCAGAGACTCCTATTAACTCTATCAGCTTCAGCCCAGGGTCTGTTTGTCACATTGCAGAAATTCCAATAAAGAGAGTAATTGCTTTAATGACTTGTGCATCGGTGATTTTTTCGGGAAGACTTCACGATGATAGACTTAGTGGAAATGCAATTACACATTACTGTACTTTACAAATGAGACAAATTCTATGATGAATTGTTTGAAATATATATTAAATGCATTTCATTGTTAATACCGTATATTCACTTATACTGTCTGTTTTTTTCAAACTGTTCTTTTATTTCGATATTGATATCTCTACCAATATTACAACAATATTAAATAATAATATTATTTTTGATATTGTTGTATCTAGTACTTCTAGAACCAAAGTGGCTGATGAGTTTATTTTTTTGTGTATGTGCACTATGAGTGTAATGCAGTGATGCTTAATGCTTATGTTCACTGATATGTACAGAGTTTCAAATATCAGTATCTGCATACTGTATACAAGAGGCGTTCAAGTCAAACCGGGACTTGCGATTGACATTTACAGAAGACTTGATGAAAAAAGAAAACACTTTAATGGTGCGAACATTTTAAAGAAGGCCGTATGTCAGTGAATGATTGCAGTCGTTCCGGTGAACAGTCCTGACCTGACAAGCCATTTCCTCATGTTTGGGCCATTAAGGGAGTTCCTGGGAGGCCAGCGTTTCAGACATGAAGCAGGCAGTCTGATCATGGCTCCGGCGTACTGAGAAAAACCTCTACTAGTGACACGCTGAGACAATTACATTATAGATTATATAGAGAAAGAAAGGAAGATTTTACTATAACTGTATTCTGTTATTCTGCGCAATCAAAAGTCTCGGTTTGACTTGAACAGACCTATAATTGCTCTAAATGTGTGGATTCCATTTTCCTACCCAGGCAGTTATTAAGCATTCTGTAAACGTAGCGCTAATGTTAAAGTACGAGGTGTTTCTTTATCCTGTAAGCTTCATATCTGACATGAATGTAAAAACCTCCCACTCTTGCTCCTTGTTTGCGGCCCCCTGTGGGATCCCCCTGTCTCGGCGCAAAGCTTTCATCTCGAGTTCAGATGATATAAACAGAAGGTGTGCAGAAGAAAAATACTCATTACTGCGTATGCTAATCCTGGATATCCTCTTTCTGTCTCTCTCTCGCTGTTTTTGCTCTCAGGGTTTCTTCCGCCGGAGTATCCAGAAGAACATGGTGTACACGTGTCACAGGGACAAGAACTGCATTATCAACAAGGTGACGAGGAACCGCTGCCAGTACTGCCGTCTGCAGAAATGCTTTGCTGTCGGAATGTCTAAAGAGTGTGAGTGTTATAAATTATGCTAACTAGCTCATGAAAGTCTGGTCTAAGTCCCAGAATGTCTTGATGCATGTAGGGTGATAAGTTCAGATAAGAATAATATCATAAAATAGATCCGATGTTTTATATGAGCCAAAGAATGCCAATTAAAACAGCACTACATACACAGTCATTATCAATTATCCACCTCCTAGCGCTGTTGCCTTGCACCTCCAGGTTGCAGGTTCGATTCCCGCCTCGGATCTGCGTTTATGGAGTTTGCATGTTCTCCCTGTGCTTGGTGGGTTTCCTCGATGTATTCCGGTTTTCTTCCATTGGCATTTCCAAATCGCCCGTAGTGTATGATTGAGTGTGTGAATGTGTCCAATTCCTCCCCGTCACTAGGGGGCTCCTACATTAAGGCTACTACTACCACTTAGTCGGGAGGGCTGAAGACTATCACGTGTTCACGTGTTTTACACTCGGCGGCCTACTTTTGTTACTTTTTATTGTCTTTTCTATCCCGGTACTCAAACTTTTTAATTATAGCCATGATTGGAAACTTTTTTTTGCTATATTCAGTGTTTTTTTATATATATATATATATATATATATATATATTTGCATAGGCTGAAGTGAGTGGCACTATTGCCATTGCAGCATTTCCCTTTGTAAAGATAACATCAAGATCAGCAGTTTCCTGAATGGGTGAAATGGCATTTGCGAGATAAAACTGTAGATACCTTTCAGATATGAGCCTATTTTTTTGCCTTTAAGCACTTTCACTGTATCCTCCACTGATAACTCACTCACTGGCACTCGGATCCTGATGCGTTCTTCTAGATGCACCCATAGCATAGCCCACTTCACTTGCTTGCTCCTTTAATTAAATAGATATTTTTTCCTAACCTGCTTCATCAGACAGCACAAAGGAAACTGGAAAAAGAATTTTAAAAAACATGATTAACACTATCGTGGCACATCAGGACACCGCAGATTCGCCCGTTGCTCCTGTAGCACCCTTGAAATAGGGCACTTGGGCTAGTGAATGCATCATTGCGCCGTCTGCATCCTGGCGCTTTTGTCGCCTTGTTCTCACACATCGGAGTGCTTTGCATTTCACACGTTATTGGACCACGTCGATTGCATCAGCGTTTATGGCGCCAGGTCCACTTCATGCTCCATTTGCCATGAGAGAAGAGGTGATTCTTAGCCGCGCGCTTTTCCGGGACAAAAGAACAATCCAGACGGTGATTTCTTACACATTCATCCCGCTCTTCTTTCTTTATTCCATCTACTGTATAAATGAGCAGAGGCTGTGAAGCTGTTGTGCTGCTGGGAAACTCGAAAAAGTTTATGAGTGCTCATGTATAGCAAAATAAAGATGTTAATTTAAATTAAAGCATTAAATAAGTCAATGAGATTGTTTTCTCCTATTGTGACCTCATTGTGGGTCAGCACTGGCTCGTTTACATTGTAGGGTTTCAGCTCTGGTTCAGAGGTGAATCGAAACTTTAATGATTCTGGTTTATTTTATAATAATTTAAAAATTTAACAAAAAAATTTATAATGTACACTTTATCGACTTCCCGTCCAGCTTAGTACAACTTAGTGCATCTTACCAGTTTGCTTTTCACGTGGCCACGATGATAACATCTAGTTTTTCTAGTATTGTTTACTAGACCTGAGAAAGTCACAAGAGCAGAGCCTTGGGTTTAATCTTACGGTTTAGTTATGTAGCACCAATTTCAGCAAGGTATGAAGCTTTGTTTGTTTACTTGTGTTGCGTTGCGGTCCTCCTCGGTGATTCACCTTCAGTGGTAGGACTCTCCTGAGTCGGCTGTAGTAGGTTTGTCGACTCTCTTCGACCTTGTTTTGTCTCCAGGGCGGCCACTAGTCCTTGTTCTGACTCAGAGTCAGCGCACTCTTTGATGAGATTTTCGTGGAGTAACTTGTAGTCAGGCTTGGTGTGAGCATGGTGCCAGTCTAGGAAGCGTCGTACTTCAGGGATGGAGGAAATTCGGAGCAAATAGAGTCTATCCAGATCCATAAAATTAGGTCTCAATTCCAGATGGAAAATTGATGTCCTGCAGGTAGGCCTGGACATCCTGGCCTCTTGGTACGTGTGGCGTGAATTTTCCAATATTACCTTATCTTTGAGATCCAAGCCATTCACTTCTCGGTGGACGGGAGGAGCAGGTCCCCGAGGTTTTGCCACGAGGTATGGTTCTCCGGAGGGAGCTGAGGAAGGTCTCAGTACCACCAATTTGCCACTTCCACTGCGTGTTGCCCCAGGAATGGGTGATTTGGTTTTACTTGGCAGGATTGAGACGGGTGCCCGTTGAGTTTCTGACCAGTTGTGGTGCAGCTCATAGGCGTGTTTGAGTTCTTCCTTTACACTGTCAGACTCCTATATATAATATAATACTCCTAATATAATATATATAGACTCCTAATATAATCCAGTTGTTGCTTCTTGTTCCTCATCGTGCTCCTTCCTTTTCTCCAGCGCTCAAGTAAGGCAGACAGGTGTATAAGTGAGCACTATCGAGGGTGGCTGAGGCTGAGTGTGGCACTGGCGACCGTGCTCTTCTGGTGGCCATGCTACTGACTGGGAGTCTCGGTGCGAGGAACTAGTAAAGACACACAGATGGCACAGTTAGAACACAGGCAGAACAGAAGAACAAAACACAGAGTAAGACAGTTGCAGACAATTTCAATGAAATGGAATGGTTTTGAACCATGGATTTCCCGATATCAGGACTGTGTTTGTTACTAGCTTTCCTCCGGGTGAGAAAAATAATAACAATGACAGTATTGAGTTTTCTTTGTTTTATTTTATATATATAGTAATAAAACCAAAACATTTTTTGAGACGGTTGGCGACCGTTCACAAAAGGGAAGGTATGGTGAGAGTCAGATGCCTTTGAACTTAAGAATTCATATCTCACAACTATGTTAGTTTCTAAAGTTCTCTGCTTTTGAGATTTTCATGGTTCATAGGTACAGTCCTAAAACAGTGTCAGTAGTCAGGTTCGAGGAGGAAGCTGGAAAAAAGAGAAGAATGAAGTGCAGGTTTTCTTTTCAAGGTTAGGATGCTTAACAAGAGTTTGAGTCTCTCAAACAGCGTGCAGCTTTTAGCACAACCGTGCAAGGTTCGGGGAAGGCACATTAACTGGCTTGAGAGCGAATGGACTAAACCTGGGGCTACCCATCATTAGACACCAGACAGGATCCCCATGCCTTCGCCCAGTTAGTCTTTGTTGACTCTTTCTTCATTGCGCGATTGCTATTGCCTGCTGCATGCTTACAGTGAAATACCAGGACTAAGATATTCGGTTACACCCCCAGGTTACGTCAGAATGGGTGACTCACGCCTCACTGTGAGGACAACCGTCACTGCATCAATCAAGCACTAGGGGAAGCGCTATCAACTACCAGGCTTAAGCGAAGGGAAACCTATGAGGTTTTAACTAACTTAAACCAGTTAGTTAAAACTGAGTGAGAAAACTAAGACCTAGTGGATAGGGAGGAAACTTGGTTGCAAAAAGAAATTTTTAAAATTTAAATTTATGAGTTGTAGCTAATTATTAATTAGCACTAAGACTGGTAGGAGCAATTTGTAATTAACTTAATCGATCATCAATTAGGGAGCCCAAATCCTAAGTAATAACCAATTACACTAAAAACAAAAAGGAATTTCAAGATAATAATGCTACTTCACTATTGAGATCTGCCATCAAGATCACGTGTAATTACAGTTACAGCGGAGCTTCCTGTCCCATGCCTGGTTAAGCTTTCCGCGACTTCGTTTTACAGACGCTCATTTATGTTCGCGGATGCGCGCTAAGGTTATCAGGATGTCGCCAGTCGGCTGGAAGCGGGGTTCTGGAATGTAATAGATTGATTGCCCGCTTTGGGGGCCTTGTTCATCCCTACAACATAGACACTGAAATGGCACATTTGGAGGAGGAGTGAAATAAAGGTACTTTTATCTGAGGAGTATAGCAGCTGTATAGCACAAGGAGTGTTCTAGTCAAACAAGGACTTGTTGTCTTAAGAGCAGGAGAAAACTGTGCAACCTGTTAGACATGTTGAATTGCAGGATAAAGAGGTATAGATGGCGAGATTAGTTGTGCTCGGATTGCGTGTTAGCAAAATGGCATGCACCAGTGTAAGTGCAGATGAATACATAAAAGCAATTGACATTTACAGAAGACTTCGAGCACAGTACGGTGATCAGATTCTTTGCCATAGTAAAGCATTTGAATAGTGCAAACGTTTTAAAGAAGGCCGTACGTCAGTGAATGATGATTCATACTGAGGTGGCTCAGAGTCATCAGCTGCGGCCTGCAGTCGTTCCTGTGAACATTCAGCGAGAGGAATGCCAAATCCTTGAAAATCGACGGATAGAGTGTCACGAACTTAAGGAAGAGACGCATGTGTCTGTGTACATTACAGGAACTCGGCTGGGAATTATTGTCACATCCCCCGTACAGCCCTGACCTCGCTGCAAGCCGTTTCCACATGTTCGGGCCATTAAAGGAGTTCCTGGGAGGCCGCAAAGCAGGCAGTCCAATCATGGCTCTGGCATACTGAGACAACTTTTAACCTTGATGGTTAATGCATTAGTGTAGCAGGGGACCATATAGAGAAATAAAGGGAGTTTTTAACTCTTATAACTGTGTTCTGTTATTCTGCACAATCAAAATTCCCAGTTTGACATGAACGTAGTTTGTCAGTCTGTGAAAACTCTTCACAATGGTAGTGAAATGTTTTCTACTATATTTTTTACACTATATACTTTACTAAACCGGTTTGTCTTAATTTTAAATACTTAATCACATGCAGCAGTTTTAAATCTGAATTAACATAAAAAAAAAGAAGAACCATAACAGACAGAATGTGCTGATGTTTGATCGCAAATTAAATCAGTTAATCTTATGACTATTTCATTATGGCACTTATCTGTCCATCTACCTGATCTAATCATGACGTTCACTGTATGAAGAAATCGCATTTAGTTAGCTTTGCTGCTCGGTAAACTGGTTCTTTACCCAATTTACCCAAGAAGATAGACTAGGTAAATTAAGAAAAATCACATTGTGTAAAGTATTAATTTGTGTTTTCTTAAAGTTGAGGTGTCAAATTAGTTATATGTACACTACTGATTTTTTTTTTAACATAATTTTCCTTGATTTGTTCAACAAAGACATTCAATGGATTTTTCCAAGCCATTACACACAGTATATCGCTTTAATTAACCTTTTTCATAATAAACAATAGCAAAGCACTATATGTATGCACATGCTCATGCAGTATATTTATGAAAGGTCAGGTCATAATATTTTATTCAATATAATATTCTTTTTTTTTTTCAAGCGAGTCAAAAGAAACGGACGAATTATATAATCATAGGGAAATATAATTTTCAAGCCTTTTTTTTTAATGATCCTTTCTATATCCTTAATAGGAAGCTTAGAAATGGAAACCGTGTTGTACTTTTTTTTTTAACTCTAATATACTGTATACAAGAGTTAGAGACAAGCAAGACAAACTCTTAAAAAAAATAAATACATTTTAAAAAAGGGAATTTCTTAATAATGCTGTCAGTTTAGCCATGTGTCACTGCACGTCTCAAGGAAAGCTAAAACAGGTAATGTTATTTTTAGGCCAAGGAGCCTTAAGGAAGATGTCAGCATCTGGCAGTCACCTGGTGAGAATCACTCCTCTGGGTGATGCTGGAGAATCATTAGGACACAAAGGTAGCTGTATCTCTCCCTCTCTCTCTCTCTCTCTCTTTCTCTCTCTCTCTCTCTCTCTTTTTCGCTCTTGTTTATGCTATCTCAGGTTTTTCAGATCTTTGAGCCTAGGGACGAAGAGAGAAGTGGGGGAGAGGAGAGGAGAGGTGGGGAAAAATGCAGAATGCAGCTGGCCGTATTTAGATCCCAGGAGGGAAAATGGCTCGGGCCTGGTTGTCCTGGTGCTTTTCTCCTCATGAACATTCACCAGTCATTCTTCTGTCCTGTTTCGCCTCCCCCTACCCCACATTCACTCTGCGCAGGAATGATATCCATGGCCCTGACACGCTTCTGCACAGTCTGTCACCACTTCACTGCCAGTGTGTATTTGTGTCAAGAGCAGGGGAGAAATATTGTGTTTATTTCCCGGGGCATCTGTTGCGATATAGGGTCGCTTGCTGCACAGATGGCCGGCCTGGACGGGAACATCATCGAAGCATGCCGTTAACATAACCATCTCTCTCTCTCTTATACACACATGCCTAGAGATCAAGGCAGAAAACTGAAACAGGGATGGCTGGTGGGTCATTAAAAGGCATCGTATAAATGAATAAAACAAATACTTGAAGATTGTTATAGCTTCTAAAACATATGTTTAGAAAAATACAGAGAAGAAAGGATTTGATTTTGTTCACAAAAACGTAATAAACCTAATTAGTATAATTGTGTAGTACTGAGTCTGGACAACTTTATCAGATGATGATGTTTAAAAAAATAAGATTATTCCTATTTAATGAACACAATTATTAAATAGCATTTTTACCACAGTAGTGTTACATTTGTAGATCTGATTAGTCAGAAGATTTTGATTAATTTTCTATGACAGCAGCTCTGACTATAGTTTAATTACAAGGCAAATCGCAGGTTTATATTAACGCTCTTGTTCGAATGCATTATAGTATCTGGTCAAACAACTTGCCCATGAAGCTACATGTGTAAGTACATTTTTAGATTTGAAAAATATATTTATTATTTTTCAAGTAGCTTGCACTATCACAGCTTTATAGCACTTCTAGAAAAATATGTAGCTGTCACTTTTATGCAGGAGAGAGGAAATTGTGCTTTAGTTTCATTGTAAATTGACAAACTGCATTTTTGTCCTTTGTAACCTTTTAAAATAAAAAGGAAAAAAAGTCTTGTGAGGGAATGTAGCTTTGTAGCATAAGTGGAACAGGAAATAACTTGTTTCATGAATATTACAAAACATTAAATGTAGCTATTAGTGAATAAAAATGAATGTCATAATGAAAAAAGAAATGAAAAGATGTCTTTGAGTCACTAATAATACAGTACATATACCCCAGAATATGCCTCTTCCGAATGGTTGAGATGGCCCTTTGTGGTAAAAGCATAATTAAAAATATGGGTGTCATATAAAATGCTAACATTTTTTTTTTGGTGAAACTGCACAAATGTTTTTTGGGCATCATGATTACTTTATTTCTCATGGTAGGCTATAAAACATTTGAAATGGCATACTGTTAAAAGACCAAGGGGCATTTGTGGATTGTTTTAGAAAAGCCTACCTAAACCAAATGGTAGAGAGGGCTCAGCCAGGTTAAGTTCAAGACATTATTCATTATTCAGCGGTAGTTGTGAGGAATTTTGCATCAAATCATTAATCATCAACCAATTAGACTTTTGGACTTGAAGAAATCATGAAAAAGGCACATACAGCACATTATCTACTATTACTAGATAATATAGATAGTACTGTATTAATAAGAAATATTGTCAAACAGAGAGGAATACAGCGACTAGATCGGTTTCTCACCTTGTCACATTTAAGTGTTCTCCATACTCCGAATAATTTCTTCAAGAGAGTAATGGAAATAGAAAACAAAGCCCCTGAGCCTCTTCTCACATCCCCAGCTTTTTATTTGTATGTGTTAAGTACTGCTCAATAAAAGAGCCGATTAAGCTGATAATAGCTGTTAGATTGAGCAGAAAGAAAAGACACATTACGAGTACATTTTGTCTGAGAGAGGAAGAGAGAGAGAGAGAGAGAGACACTCCCACAGGTAGGATCCTCAGCTGGATTTATTTCCTCTTGCAGGTGTGAGAGAAGAGGATGCAGAGGATAGGGTTAGATGGAGGCAGATGATTCGCTGTGGCGACCCCTGAAAGGGAACAGCCGAAAGACAAAGAAGAAGAAGAGAAGAGTATTAAATGTCATTTATTTAATAGTGTTCCGTGCTTTGTGTGAAGAAAGGGAGTTTTGGCTGTTAAACTGTGTAGGAGCTTAATGGGTAAAAAAAACAGAATAGTCTACTCTGAATCACATTTGCTCGTGATAGGGAAGATTTATCAGAGCATGAGCATGAAAAAAACCCTTACATGATGTGAGTGTGACAAAGTTACCAGAAGAACTCATATTCTCCAGCAGTCTCAGTAAAACCTAACAGCTGTTTTACTTATAGTACTGTGCAAAAATGTCTAAAACTCCTGATTTTAAGCATGTGAGTTCCCTTTCAAAAGGCTTCACTCGATGCTGCGTGAAAACGCTATGGGAAACATCTTGTCATGTTGCCGCTTGTGAAGCATGTGTGTATAAACACGCCAAATTTTGGCCTATATAACCTAGGTCAGGTGACGTCATCTGATTAGACGCACCTGCAGGTTATAAATAGTAGTGAGCCAGAGGCATTCCTCAGATCTTT
>JAQQZS010000021.1:10248187-10264572 GCA_030068045.1 Platyallabes tihoni | reverse complement strand
CATTTTGTGTGACAAACATGCAAAAGAATAAAAAATCAGGAGGGGGGCAAATAGTTTTTCACACCACTGTATATATACACATACACACATATATATATATATATATATATATATATATATATATATAAATGCAAGATTTATATATAATAAAAAACTTTAAAGTATGTCATGATCCAGTAGGCTTTTTATGATGTAATACATAGTGATTTTTGGATTTTGATCACAACAGTAAATTTGATGAATAAAGATCTCAGATATTTTTACAAGACGGTAAGTGACAGGAGAAAATTCTTTGAGCTAATCTCTATCTTTCTATTTAAAATTTCTGTCAAAAATTATATTTGCGTAGTCATTTACGTGGCAGATTTAATCTTTTTGCTTTTTTATAAATTTTTATACTCATTTTATTGCTATACATGACATTATTAATATTATATTATTTTTAAGGGTAATGCATAAGGCCGAGTTTGAAATGAAAGCAAAGTGTTTTGGGAGCATATTTAGAGTTTAAACTATAAAAATATGCATTTTAAGGCATTATATTTTGACCACATCCATAATTCGTTGGTGCTCTAGGACACCACGGGTTTCAGGGGTCGACTGTAATTGATAAACAATGTCAATGTTATGGCTGATGTGGGTCCAACGCAAAGAATAGCAAAGTAAATAATGTTTGTGTTTACACATTTTATACAAACGCACACTGGTTTAAAGATTTTCAGAAATGGACATTTTTATCTCCTTTTTTTCCTGTAATGCCTAATAAGTTTTTTTATTCCATTCATCCATGCAGAACATTTTAAGCTCCTTTACATTCTTATGTTTCCTCCTCAATCCAGACCAGGGTTATACTACACATTTCTTTCCAGGACATTTTATTATTTTTCCCACTTTTTTCACAGCAGTTTTTCAATACAAAGTGCACATGGTAGCTAGTGGAAGGTGTATGGAAAGGAGATATGCAATCACACAGTGCTTCACTTGCACTTAACTTGCATCATACCCATGCAGCTTTCAAAGAGCAAAAGAGCTGCAAAGGGTAAAGAAAAAACTCTAACACTCACCTGACGCTCTCCTGGATGTCGTGTCTCGGGGAATAACAGGCTGCTCGGTCTCGTCCAGGTCGCTGTCGGACCTTTCGTCATCATCCGACCAAGGGTTCCTCTTTTTCACTTTCTTGGGCGTGCCCTTTGCTGTGCCTGGGGGCTTTCTCTGTCTGGGAGCACCTGATTGGAAAGCAATGTACATCTATAAAGTCTGATACTTTAGAAAAGATGGGAAAAGCTGAATACGTGGGATGTCTTTTGAATTGTTTTTACCAGGTTCCTTCTTCTCCTTTTTAACACGTGGGGCTCTGGGTTTGGCTCCGGGGTTTGGCAGGCCAGATGGAGAGATCATGGAATTGTCTCCTGATGCACCATTTGCATCCATCATACCATCATCATCAAATTCCTGTTTAATTTCCGCATCACCCTGGAAGATATACACACACACTTAAGCTTGGACACTAAATCCTGATAAAGTACATATACATATACTGTGGCTGTTAAAAACAACAATAACATCCTATTGCAAAGCAAAACCGACAACACAAAGCAACTTGTTTCTAAAATGCATTAAATTTGTATAATAATATTATTATAAAAATGGATATTCTTCACTGATGAACAAACTGACTTCATAATTAATATAGAACCAAAATATATAGAAATATACTGCTGAACTATTAATCTCATAATAAATGAAATCATGATATCTGATCGCAAAAGCACGCAGATTACTACACTTAATATACGCATAGTCAGGAATCTAAATGTAAAGCATTTATTTATTTAAAAAAAAAAAAAAAAAAAAAAAAAAACTTTGGGAGGTGAAATAAATATTAGCAAACATTCTCTTAATGTGATCGCCCGGTGCCGTTATTTGCTACAATCCTGCATGAATACGTTTGAATATTATGGAATAAATGGTTCATTTCGATAGTACATAGTATATACATATCACAGTTTAACTCGCAATATCTGATTTATAATTTTATAATATACACAGACAGTGTCAGCCAAAAAAATTTACACATTTCAGGAAAGGAAATATAGTATGATATATATTATATTAACATCATATTAATAACATTATCATAATATTATACATATAAATATATAATGTATAACAATGAATTTAGTATTTAAATAAATGTTTTCTTTTCCTGAAGTGTGTATTAGCTCACTCTGTATGTATATATACAGTGTGTGTGTGTGTGTGTGTGTGTGTGTGTGTGTGTGTGTGTAAACAAATTAAAGCTGTCAAACTCCTTTAAAACATTTTTTTTTTTTTTTATATTTACCAAAAAGATTAAATTTACCAGGTAAATAACAGAATGACAATTGTGCCAATTTCCTACATAATTTTGTTTTAGAAAAAAATTGATCCACTTAAAAAAAAAGTATAATTGTTTTTTTGTTTGTTTGTTTATTTGTTTATTTGCTCGCAAAAATGTTTTACTGTTACTTACTGTCTTGTAAAAATATCTGTCTGTGAAGTCTCTATCAAATTTACTGTTGAGGTCAAAATCCAAAAATCATTATATACTGATGTTTTATTAGAAAACAAAAATATATGTTATAGAAATTTGATAACACTACAGTTACACACTCTCTCGTTCTCTCACCTTTTTCTTCTTGGTCATCTTCTTGGTGGCGTCAGCTTTCATGGCAAGTGTGATCTGTGGCTCAACTCGCCGACCGAAGGGTGACGGCAGCGTCTCTTCCAACTGGATCTTCTTGACTTTGGGCTTGCCCACCTTGCCTTTGAGCTTCACTCCTTTACCCATGCTGTTGCTCTCACGCTCTTGTTCCTCCACCCGCTGAGACACAGAGAAATACAGAGATAAAAAATGGGACGAGTCTTCTTAGTAACCACAGAGACATAAACGTAAACACGTGCACATGCAGCTTGTCCAGTTTTGTTGTTGTTGTTTTTTTTTTTCAACAATGGTTTCCTCCTGGCAGAAAGTTTTAGCATGATTTTTCTTATAGCTTTTTATTTTTTATTACATGTTTGACATTGTATGAGAGAGTCAGTACTTGTGTAACGCTTGTGTACTTTGTAACACTTACATCCAACTCGTCAATAAACACAGCCAGGTCCTCTCTCCAGAGATCCTCTGGACATTTTCTCTGCAGTTCATTCAGTTCTCCTTTCTGAAATCACACAACACAAGATCAGACTGGTATACTGTAGGTGCATACAAGAAATATAATGTAATATAAAATGTCAGAAGACTTTTAAAACATTGACCATGTGAAATATAAGCAGTCTACATGTATATATATACTGTGACATCTGTTTATCTTTTTCTCGTTTTCATTTTTGTTTTTTCATTTACTCTTGAGCATTACCTTCATGTCTCTCTGTTTGAGAAGCTCGTCAACCTTCTCCTTGGTCAGGCACCACAAAGGCATGTTGAGGATGTAGTTAAAGTTAGGACCTGACGAGGAGCCAGAGTCCACCGAGCTGTCACTCACGTTGCCGTCATGATCCTCATCCTCCAGAGCCTGAAGGAACACATTGAGGATACAGAAAAATTAGATTTTTTTTTATCCCTATCTGCTCCAGGGGTTAAAAAAAAAAAAAAGTGGTATTAAATGCATTTTGTTTAGCTTGCTAGCTATTTTAGCTTGCTCCAGGTGCAGACTGAGCAGGTAACATTTTAACTGGTAATAACTGGTAATAAAATATATGTGCAAAATGTCTTAAAATTAAAAAGTGACAGCTATGCCAAGCCAAGGTTAAAACATAATTCTGATGTAAGATGTATCTCTAACATGTGTGTCTTAACGTACCTTCTCTTGAGCTTTGGTCCAAGCTGTGACTGGGTCAGACTCGTACCCCCTCTGCACCAGCATCCGGATAAGATCCCTCTTAGTCTTGTTCTCTGGAAGACAAGTTTAAGTCGTTTAAACACGATGTGAACAAATTATACTGCTTTATAGTGATTGACCATAGGGGGAACACTGATATTGAGTGACGGACAGTGAAAAGGTGTTGTCTGGGATATAGTCTATAATCAGATAAGACTATTAAGGGCTATTAACCTCTTTATTCCTTAGTGCAAGTAGGGAAACCGTAACCGCGCCTAATAAAATGAATTTCACACATGCTAAATGTAACTGTTGTCTCTGCACCTTTTGTCTCAGAGCTGTTTTCCACTGTATTGGACTGTGAACTGTTTCGTGGTGGATTTTCCAAAATTAGGATTATTCACCATCGGCACAACTTTACAAGACAGCCATTTTCTATGATCGTGCTCCCGGACTGAAAATAATCTTACCGATTGAAATCTTTCCTTCTATCTTCTCAAGAACGAACCGTGCCTGATTGGAGAGTTTTGCTGACTCGGCACCCAGACTACCGACCTGCCAGTCCTTCCTCAGTTTGTAATAGTGCAAACGCAGTTCGAAGAACTCCTTCAGTATATCATTCACAGATTCGTACCGCTTCAGACAGCCCATGTGATCAAACAGCACCTACAGAAAAAGAGAGAAAAAGAGACAAAGAATCAACGCATGTTTATGAAACCCATTCCAGGCTAAACAAGAAGAAACAAAGAAGACATATAATAACAACGGAACGTGAAACAGATCTGGTTACAGTATAGTTATGACATAAGCTCATGAGGGTGTGTGTGATATTAGCGGTATTAACACTCATGTGCGTGGAATTTGCATGTGCTTGGTGAGTTTCCTCTAGAAAATGAATGAATGAATAACACTCTCACCATCGAGTTGCAGGTGAGAGACGACTGCAGCTTGAAGACTTTGTGTAGTCCTGCTGCCTCAGCCTGGGCCAGTTTCTCCTCCGTCATGCGCACCACAAACTTTACTGTGGTGTCCGTGTGGTACTCCTTATAGTCAGAGATGAGCGCCGGGGTTTTCTCCGTGCCCTGTAGCATCGGCTCCAACACTGACTCCTTGTACGCCTGCGTGGAAGATGAAGGACAAATCAGAGAAAAAACATTCCTGACAAACAAATCACGAACACAAGGTGGGCTATGACCAAATGAACATTTACTGTTAACTTATAATCGTCTTCTTCTTTATTCTTTATTTATCCCTTATTTGTGTAAGAAGTAAACTATGACAAGCTTGTTGGAAAACAATGAGATACCAGTACCAAAGTTTATAACTTTCCTATAACAACACATCACAAACATGCCAAAGTGTTTTATTGCGCAATTTATCAACAAATAGAAATGTATTATTTTTAACTGTTTATATAACTATCATGTCTTAAAGACAAGTTACTTCCTGTTATTATTTTACATCATAGCAGCTAGAAACACTCGTCCTTTCATCAGCAAGTTCAAATTTTTATTTCAAACTAACAAACACTGCTTGTCGTGTTTTATTAAAAACCTGAAAAGCATAAAGCAGTCTGCCATGAAGACTCTACCATACTGGGAAACTTGCTGTTGGCACTGGAGACAACTTTCTTTATTTCTTTTTTTAAAGCGAATTATTATAAGCCTCATAGTACGGTATCAGCCAAAATATACAGCCTAAAACTCACGCATGTGCGTTTGTCGATGGGGCATATCTCCAGCCGCGCGTGTTCCCAGTAGTGAAAAGGAAGTTGTGTTGTTGAAACAACGGACTCTCGACGGAGGAAAAATATTTATAGTTATGAATTATTATTTTTTAAGAAAAGGGAAAATATTCATAGTTACGTATTGTTTTGTTATGAGTTTGAAAAAGTTGGCAGAACAATTCTGAGTGAGATTTAATAAGACGGCAACAAGTAACAGAGTCACACACTCTTTCTCTCTGCTCTACACTGAAACTCTGCTCTGCTGCGATTTTTTTCAAAGGTAAAGTGCATTTATTTGTTAATTTCTTTAATTTTTACTTTACAGCAGTGATTACGTTAGTGTGTTTTTAAAAATTTTATTTGGTTTACGAGTGTTTTGGAATACGAGCCGCTTCCAGAACGAATTATGCTCGTAATCCAAGGTTCCACTGCATATATTTGGCAGATGTAAAGCATATACATGTCTTTGTTTTTTGTGTTAGTCCATTTTTATTTTATTTTATTATTATTATAACAGTTCAAGGAGCAACATGTTTGTGCACTTTCTAAAGATTTTAGTTCTGTTTTTGAATAAAGGGTTGGAAATGAACGCTTTTCTTGTTTTGGGGTTTTATCCGATTAATTAATTAATCGAAAAATAATCAACAGATTAATTGATTATTAAAATAATCGTTGCAGCCCTAATCTATTGCTTGTAACTTGTCATATTTTAAGATTCTGATTTCTATAGACAAAATACTGATTAAATGACTTTATTCCATTTAAATTCCTAAACTGTTTGATTAATACCTGAGTCCAGGTGCGTATCGGAAGCTCTGTGATCTCAACAGTGTTCTTGTCGAGAACGGAGACCTCACCGCTGACCATGTATTGGTTCTGGCCCAGCTCATGGATCACTCCCTTGAAGTTCTTATAGCTGGGAAGCTGAACAAGTGAACAGAAAGGAAACTCATAAAGTCAGTACATCTAACCCAAATAGCACAGGATACCATGATCATTCCAGACCAACACCGCAGGTTGAGATACGCTAGCTGATGCTACACTAGGAAAGCAAACATGTCTGTCTGAAGCATATTTTACCATCGGCAAAGGATCCTTGTGTTCCAGCATGCGGTTGATGTTGTTGACGATCTCTCGCGGGTCGTAGTTGGGGATCTTGCAGGCCCAGCCGGTCCCGATACCTTCGGCTCCGTTCACCAGCACCATGGGGATTATGGGAATGTACCACTCTGGCTCCACCTTCTGGTTGTCATCGTAAAGAAACTTGAGCAAGTTGGAGTCCATGCCTGGGAACAGCAGCTTGGCCAGCGGACTGTTAGTGAGTGAGAGAAAGTGAGTGAATAAAGCACAAGAACAAAGAGAGCGAGAGAGATACAGAATCCAATTTAAAACGCTCAATTTCAGAACTATCAGATATAATTTAGAGCTTCCTTATACAGTGTGTAGTCCCCGACTTATGAACATTCGAGTCACGAATTTCCGTAGATACCAGTTCAATCACAAAAGTAGCTCACGTGTATTGTACAAAAAAAATAGACATTGCAGTGTACTAGATACCAGTATTTACAATTATATTAAAAAATTTCAGCGTGAAAGTAAATGTATAAAATATCTAAAGTCCGGTATATTGTATGTGTGTGTGTGTGTTTCTATAAAGCCGTCCTGATGGTGAATAATCCTAATTTCAGAAAATCCTAAAGTTCACAGTCCAATACAGTGGAAAACAGTTCTGAGAAAAAAAATGGCGTCCAGGATTCCCTTCGCCATTTAAATACAGACAACACTGTTACATTTCACCATGAGATTAATTTCCTTAGGCGCGGTTACGATTTCTGACCACATAATGGCAGTGTGGGGAAAGGGGACAGAGATTTAGTAGAGTGGATCAATATGCTTTACATTGTATATTCATGTCAAAGGCATATAAGACTCACTTTGTCAGACTTAAGAACAAATCCGACTTACAAACATGCTCTTTCGTAAGTCAGGGACTACTTGAAAAAAGATTTTTTTTAATTAAATTAAACGCAATTCTGTACCTCATATTACTTCATAAGGTAAAGAACAGAAAGCCGACAAACCTGAGCATGGTGAAAATGTAACGAGGGCTGGCTGCATCTTTGCCTCCGTTGATGCGGGTACCGAACTGACCCAGGGGCTGCAGGATGTTGATGTTGTTGCTGCCGACGAAGTTCTGTGCCAAGTTCACGATGGTCATCATTAGAGCTTGCTGGTGATGACAGGAAAAAAAAAAAACACAGGATACATGAAATACTGTTTACAACTAGCGTGTTAGTTACATACATGGCAGCGACGTCACTTAGGGTCCTTATTCATCGCCCATTTAGATACAAGAAGTGGCATAAACAGGAGGCGACTGTAGTTTAGATTCTAGTTTATTTTCCCGGCAACTGTTGAGAGGACAGGGACACTCAAGGTGATGGCGAAAAAATTCCCGCCATGTCGAGAGTGCATAGCTCTGGTTATTTTTTTTATGCCACAAAATTGATCTTGAAAAAAAAAACATAATTGTAATGTTTGTGCAGACTTTAACAGTGTGTAATGTAATATGTTTAACTAATACAAAGTGAGCAGGAAGGCAAAAAACAAACAGAAACTTTTAAGTATTGGATTGGGTAACCAGGAATGAAAGAAAAAAATAATAAAGTACTAATATCACAAGACACACACACACCTCGCCATGATGGTACGCAGACATCTCTGCTACTGAGCCAGCCAGCTGAGCCACTTTCACCTCCCTTTTATCATTCCTCTTCATACAAGTAAACAGGACCTTCCTCTGGCCAGGCTTCAGCCCTGAACACACACACACACACAGATAACAATTACCTTAATCCTTCAGACCTGTGGTTAGGTAGAGCTCTGTTTTTATTCATGTCCTTGCTCTCAACACCTTGTAGTTTTCAGCAAATAAATTTTGACTAGTAAAACATCTACTGGAAATAAAACGTCTAAAAGAAACGTATTTAGACATCTTTTAACTGTCCATCTTTGCTGCCCACACACTGGACACACTCAACTGTCACTAGTAAGACAACTATTCACGAGACGCACCGTCGACAAGAGATGGGATTGATCTCTCGTTGTCGGAGTTGGAGAAGAGGATCAGCTCCTTGTTGATGAAGTCGTTGTAGGATAAGTGCCGAGTTGCAGTGCCGTACAGGAATTGCTGCAACACACACACACACACACACACACACACACACACACACTTTGTTATAAACTGTCCATCTATTCAAACAAGAACTATGACTGAAATGCAAACTTCACAAAATACAAGCATTAACACCTTGAGAGTTATGAACAGCCTGAATAACTGGTGTCTTCATACTTAAGGGACAGTTAAGCTAGTTATGTCCTGTATTTGCTTCTTGTGTTGGATGGGTGGACGTGAAAAACTCTCACCTCGGGCAGACCGTGCATCCTCCTCTGCCGCCTGTCCTCCATGAAATTAGTGAGCCACTCTTTTCTGTCGTCTGTCTTCTTCTTGCTGAAAGCCTACATAAAGCGGAGACACACGGACAAGACACTAGGATGACTATATACTTTTTTTTTTTGTATATTATACAAATATTTTTTTATCTTAACCAAACCTGAAACCTTCAAGGGTAAGCTATATATAAAATTTAAAAAACAATAATAATAATAATAATAGTAATAATAAAAGATTAAAGACCAAAGTTATAACTCCTTTCATGACTCCTTCATTGTGTGTGATGCTAAAACCTTATGACTTTTTCATCTCCCAGTTATTGCTCACCTCACTGACATCAAGCAATAAATTTTTGCTTAATTGTTTAGCATGAATGTACTGATATCGTGTACTGTGTGGGCGGGGCCTATAATAGACATCGTTTTTATCCATCCGTATGCTCCGTTTGAAACAGAAAAGCGAGTATTCAGCACCAAGGTCAGCTCCACTACATAACTACAACTCGCTACGTCTGGATCTGTTATTACAAATCACACAAGGTCCCCGAATAGGACATAAGATACCCTGGGTGCTTATGACTTTTTTCATCTCCTTGTGTCTCACCTCAGTCTCAGACACCGGGAGCCGCGTCGAGTAGAGACCGCTGCTTAACCCACGACCAGCTACTCGCCATCCACACTTTCGGCCGCAACCGTCACGTACCTATGCCATGCTTTCGACCGCACCCCTTCACGCACCTTCCTTGCCACATCGACTCTTCTCACCCCTAACCTGTTTTACTAATTCCTTCCAATTTTTCTCCCTAGTTTAGTCCCGCCCATTAGGTAGCTCTCACCCATCTAACCAGTGAAGATGAACGCTATCATGTGCTTCCTGTCCAAGGCGCAACTAGCAAGCAACTTAAAAAAAAAAAATTCTCATCATGGAGTGACTTAGAGTAAAGCGCTACCCGCCCACTTCCACATGCATGAGCGCATACTGAATGTTTGGTGTAGCTTTGTGAAATCGGTTATAATATATATATATCCGTTATATATGTTATTGGAATTATGAGGAATAAATATTTTTATTTTTTAACATGTAGCCTATTTAATTTCATTTGCCTAGGACAGGGGTCGGCAATCTTAAACATTCAAAAAGTCATTTGTACCCGTTTCCCACTTTAAAAAAAAAAAAAAACAGAAAGCCACAAAACCGTTTGACGTCTAAAATGAAGATAACGCTGCATATATCGTTTGTTTTCCCCTTTACGCTATGTATAAAAAATATATAGTGTGTTGCCTTTATAAAATCAATTAACTGCTACAGAGAAAATTTTATTTTATTTCAGCCTGCAACAAAAACAACAAAAAAAGACGATGAGTTGAAGATTACTTTCAAGTAAAATACTCAATGTTTTAGTCCTCCTTGTATTTATGAAATTAAAAGCCAAACTTAAATGATCCACCTGCAGCAAATAAAAAATTGCTCCAAATAGCCTCCGAGTGGCGCAGTAGGTTAAAGCGCTCGCCCTATCATCCGGAGATCGCAGGTTCGAACCCCGGGTGATGCTGTTTTCCTCTCACAGCCGGAGGCCTCGAGAGAGCTAAATTAGCGGGGAGGGATGAGAGGTATTAGTGCTCCCACATTAATCGCGGCTCTACGCCATTCGGGGCATCTGTGAGCTCGCGCACGCGGAGGGAGCGGATAGCGCTGGCCTCGAGTGTGTTACGACGTCCCCAACAGTGCATGAGCGAGCAGTTCGAAAAGATGCGTCACGTCGGCTGGCATCACGTGGTTCGGAGGAAACGCGTGATAGTCTTCGGCCCTCCCGGCTGAGTGGTAGTGTGGGACCCCCTAGTGACGGGAGGGAATTGGACACGACTAGATTGGGAGAAAATCGGGGGAAAAGAATTGGACAGGACTAAATAAAAAACTATTTTTTTAAATTGCTCAAAAAATTGCATCATCGTTTTATCACGTGTACTGGAGCGTGCAGTCAGCTGTCAACCTGAACAAAAACCGGGGCTTGAAAATCTCAATAAATTGCGTGCCGGCGGGTGTCGCACATTGTCACAACAAAAAAAATAAATACATTTTATTTTAATGTTACAAGATCACCATAATCTTCAAATTTAGAATTACATTTAAAAAAAACTAATGAACGAACAATAAAACACTATTGAATTAAAAGCCACAGGGCGCTGCAGCAGAGGGATGTAAGAGCTACATGCGACTCTGAAGCTGCAGGTTGCTGACCCCTGACCTGAGACATGTGGTTACTCAGATATTCATGTTTCAAATGGTTTCAAATTTTTTGGGACACGCTGTATATCCAAGAGAGAGAGAGAGAGAGAGAGAGAGAGAGAGAATAGGTCATGTGTCGTTTCCTAATAACAAGACAACCGTTTTTCTCTCTCGGACTACGCCATCGCACTTTCCACTTACCAAAGTAATGGCGGCGTCATCCTCTGTGCCTCCATACTTGAACATGATCCGATGTCTATCCATATCGGCGAAGTATTCCTTCGCCTCTTTGCTCGTGCTCGTACCCAAACCTGTTGAATCACATTATTAAAACATCATCATTAATCCAACCACAGGATTCAACTATATGCATGGTTTTTGTTTTTATATAAAACAAAAAAAACGATTCAGTGAAACGAAAGCGAACCTTTGTAGTACTTTATATGCCATGTTTTGTAATTCTCCGTATGCTTCTTCCACTCGTCAAACTCAGGAATGCTGTAGAAGGACTGTTCCTGTTTGTTCTTTGTGGCCTGGGTAAGAATAAAATAAAATAAAAAAGTGATGACGTTGAAGTCTGATCAAACACGTAACACTGGATGGAGTTATTTATGAATTAAAATATTTTTTGGGGGGTGAAATACTAGAGTATACTTTAACAATGGGGGTGATGAACTCCTCCAGGAACGTGTGCTTCAGAAGGGAGGGCCAGTTATGGTGAAAGAAGTTGATGAGGAGACCTTTAATGTGAGAACCGTCTTGATCCTAATCACAAAGAAAAGAAAAAAAAAAACAGCAAAATTTATGTCTTTATGCGTGAACGACACATCGGTAGAACAATATAAAAGATGTTTAGGGTGACACATGACGAACCTGATCGGTCATAATCATGATTTTGCCGTAGCGTAGAGATTTCAGCGACTCCGCGTCGTCGTAGCTCTTCTTGTACTGCAAGCCGACGATCTTGATGATGTTGTTGATTTCCGCATTCTCCATGATCTTCAGAGGACGGAAACCATACAGATGAACTAACCATTTGCTCTTATTTTAGTGTTGTGTAGCAATATATTTCATAATAATACCATTTTTTTTTCATTCTCACATTTTGCTGCTTCTGTACATCTTGTTCTTGCATCAGTGGGTAATTTTACTTTTATACTGTAGACTTGTGTCTAAGAACTGCTCCTGTATTCATGTTACACGATTAACCCTTTAACGTTCTGAGCAACGTTTTGGTAGAGCACATTTCAAGTCACTGCGACATATTGAAAAATGTAGATATTTTGAATCTAATTTTATTGGCCTATCTCTACCAAGCAAATGAGGCACAATATCCTTAAAAGAAATTTGTAATGTTTTTTTTGTTACTAGCTTCACAGCAGTGAAGAATTAAAAAGGCTGTAATTCTCCAAAAATATTGCTTGTTGCATCACAACTTAATTTTTTTCTGTATTTGTAAATACACTGATATTTTTATACTTTTTATACATCTCAACCATTTTGAAGAGGTTTATACTGGGGTCTGTTATAAAATACAAAAATAATTCAATTCAATTCAATTTTATTTATATAGCGCTTTTAACAATGGTCATTGTCTCAAAGCAGCTTCACAAAAAATAACTGATGTAAAGAATTTTTTTCCATTGCTTTTTGCCCATTTTTTTTTACCTTTTTTATTATATGTATATATGTCAGTAAGGAGTTTCAATTAAAGAACTAGTTATGTAGACTATTTTTTTTTCTGTTGCCTCCATATTTCTGTAAGTCTCATCTTATTTTTGTGATAATATCTTCTAATAAAAGCACTCGGCAAAACTCCCCGCTCAATTCATCACGTGTCTATACTTAACATCCATGTTATCCATATGTGCTCACCTGTTTGTGTGTGGCCTCCCTGACGTTGAGGATCTTGCCTCTTAGAGGAAACACTCCATAGCGGTCTCGTCCGATCACACCCAGGCCAGAGACCGCCAGCGATTTGGCTGAATCTCCCTCGGTGAGAATCAGAGTGCATTCAGAAGAGTGCTTCCCACCTTAGTGTAATGAATAAATAAATAAATAAATTAATTAATTAATTAATTAATTGTGTGTGTGTGTGTGTGTGTGTATATATATATATATATATATATATATATATATATATTTCAGATACCCTAAAAAGAAATCATCATTGAAATCATACTGAAGGCCGGGTCAGGAAGCAGTCGTGTGGTCGCAGAAAAATTTTACAGAATTTAATGGAATGAACAACATGTAGTACATATTACATTAATAAATAGTTTCTTATAATAAATATTTAATTTTCCTATGTATGGCCCACAACCTGTATAATATAAAACTGTAAAGTTTGTAAATGTCTGTACATTGAAGACTTTTGTGAAAAAAATTATTTGGGGCGACGTAAGATGAATAACAAAATACATAAAGATAGTTCTTGGAATTTTTGTCCATCTGTTTGTACACACATCACATGAAAAAAAAAAACTACTGAAGGAATTTTAATGGGGTTGTATTTGGCCGAGTTTGAAGTAACATAGAGGCTTTGTGTAGAGAAGATACGCTAATGTGAAATTTTTTATAGAAAACGCCCTTATAACATATAATTAGTTTACATTTACATTTAGGCATTTGGCAGACGCTCTTATCCAGAGCGACTTACATTTTTTATCTCATTATACATCTGAGCAGTTGAGGGTTAAGGGCCTTGCTCAAGGGCCCAAAAGTGGCAACTTGGTGGTTGTGGGGTTTGAACCTGGGATCTTCTGAACCGTAGTCCAATGCCTTAACCACTGAGCCTTAACCTGGCCCAGTTCATCTCAAAATTCAACAGATGGCGCTGTGGATTTTTTAATACGTGCTTATGAGTGTGCGATTGAAATTTACTTAATGAACGCGATCTCACACCTTTATTCCACGCACTTCACTGTAACACGTAAAAAAATTTTGTTCGTTTCAAATTCAACAGATGTGGCGCTGTACATTTTTTAAAACACGCTTATGAGTGTTACCTCAGTAATCCTCTGATGATCTGAACAAGTTACTTATCATGTTATCATGTCTACATACTTTTCGTGTATCAAAGACAAAAGTGAAATTTTATTGCATTCTGCAGGTATTAGAAATACGTCTTAGGAAACATAATAATTAGACATATTTCACAAAGACTCCACATTACAATATACATCTGTTTGTGTGTCTGGATTCATTCATGACACCTGGGCGCTGTGTCTGAACTTACCCGCATCGTTAGCGTCGTCCAGTTTAGGAATCCCTTTGATCTTGCTGTGTTTGACCGAAGAGCACTTTTTATTCAGCTGTGTCTGAGCCTTGAACTTCACCCAGTTGAGAATGCTCTCCACGATGCCACAGTTAGTCGCCTGAACGGCAGTAAGAGACCGGTTAGAACCTGACACCTCACTGAGCATACAGTAATATGTAAGAAATAAAACATAAAAAAACGTCTCAACTGCAAAAAACACAAGAACCTAACACATCAAGTTTCTGAAACTACAAGGTATAATAGCAAATTAAGATGTAAATAATAATAATTGTAAACCATTATGAATGAAAACTGTACCTAAATCCCAACTTCACTTTTTAATTCTAGAAAAAAAACAACTTATCACAATGCGTCCTTACCGCTCTTATGAATTTTTCAGAGAGCGTGCATTTGGAGCCAAAGCTTTTGGTCTGAAGTGTCATGTTCTCTTTAGTCTGAGAGTCGAAGGTCGGGTTTTCAATCAGAGCGTTCACAAACACCCAGATGTGGTTCTTGACCTGAAATAAATTATCATCATCATGTTGCTCGTTAATTGAAACATATAAGCATTTAAAGAATACCGCCGTCATTGTGAATTATTCTCAGTAATCGTTAACAGGCTTTAATGTCTAAACCTGGAATGGTTTCACTGAGACTCCTGCTTTATTCTTCTTCTTTACCACTTCGATGAGTTTTGCCACAATTTGGTCCACGACATAATCGATGTGTCTGCCACCCTGTGAGAAGAGTCAGTAATAAATATACGTATACAGTACTGTGCAATACTGTGTCTTAAGCCACCCTGCATATATTTCATATTTTAGCCAGACTTTCTTATATTTTCAATGTAATCTTGAGGAACATTTCGCCAGGCTTCCTAAAGGATATTTTCATCTCTCATTTTCAGTCCAGTCCCTGTACCTGACCAGTTTCAGTAAAATGTTTGTTTGTTAAGCCACACAGTGACCTTTGAATCATTCAAGGAAAAAAAACATCTAACTTATGTGAGCATGAACCAGTGAGAAACAGGTATATATGATGACAGATGAGCAGTCCGGTGATTAGTGTATTGGTGATGCTGAATGCTGAGTGACAAGAGGAGAAATCAATATCTTTAATTTAATATACATCATTTAATTCAATTTAATATTAATAAATGCAGGGTGACTCAAGACACAGTATTGTATCCACATATATAATCATAAAAATTAGGTTTGCTAATGAACGTCCAGTATATCATAATGTCTATATCTCAAAAAATGTCCACATTATCTGCTCATAGTGATCAGCTACAGTGGTCCAGCTACCTTCGTGGTGGCGATACTGTTGACGAAGCTGATCTGCTGGAAGCCCTTCTCGCTCATGGTGAGACACACCTCCCAGCGCTCGTTCACAGCTTCGTTAACGACCTTCAGTGCCACGCCGGTCTCGTCCAGCTTATCCTTCACGTACAGATCAACATAGCTGCGGAAGCCATTCACCTTTGGCAGAGAAAGTAATGAGTGAAACGTAACAGCGCCATCGATATTTTTATATAGATTTGATATAGATGTCAAGTTAATGTATAAGACACATTCTACGTTATACAACTTGTCCAACATACTGACCCGGGAGACTCCTTCCATTACCGTTAAAGATGCATTAATCTGTTTTTTTTTTAACCTCAAAGATTCACAGCAGATGTATAATAAATTTAATGGCTCAATGTTTTCAGGCAGAACAATTTGTACACCATGAGAATATTTTTTTATGATGTTCTTATATATATATATATATATATATTTTAGGGATGTAACGGTATTGTAAATACCGTCGTACCGCAATAACATTTTTTTTCAATAATACCGTGGTCGCATGACG
>JAQQZS010000021.1:10230587-10244169 GCA_030068045.1 Platyallabes tihoni | reverse complement strand
TTTCACTGCATTTCGTACTGTGTATGACTGTGTATGTGACAAATAAAATTTGAATTTGATTTGATTTGAATTTGATTCCAAACTTTTGAGCGGTAGTGTACACAAATACAGTACCAGTCAAAAGTTTAGACACAGCTTCTAATTCAATGATTCTTGTTGTTTACTGATTTATTTTCTACAGTCTAGAACGATACTAGAGGTTTCCAAGCTATGGGAAAAAAATGACCAATTAACAAACAACACCTCAGATTAGAGCCGTTATGACGGCTTTACATGAGTAGCAGACACATCTCAATATCAACTGTTTAAAGGAGATTATTGCATATTTTGGACGCCTTCCGTTTTGTTTTACAGTAATGTGGAGAGAAAAATAAAAATCAGGAATGACCGTGGAGCAATCACAAACTTTAGAGCGGTTCAAATATTTTATGTACTTTTGTTCAAACAATAAAAAATTATGATTTGATATTTAAAATTTATATATGTTTAAAATGTAATTTTGAAGCCAGTAACTGATTCACCCAGTCACCCCCCCCCCCTCAGTTGTGGAAAATGTTTTAATTTTATCAAATTTGACCAGCAACTGAAACTTCTTTTTCAACAACAAAAAAAAAATCGACAAATAATAAACTAGTAATAGCCATGAAATAAGAGAATTAAAACCATGGGGTGAGTTTTTAAATTTAATCTCTCTGCATGCTAACATCTCTTAGCCTATCAGCAAATAATAAATTTGTTTAAAATTGCAATAAGATTGTGTTTCCTATGTTTAAATAATTTACTGTCTTCATACTTACAGTGCAGACCTTTGTACAGAATTTTAATTCAATTATTTATATATTTAAATGTAAGAAGGCTTATTCTGTAAAGTATAAAAAGGTTGGTTAGGCAGCTTGAATTTATAATATAAACAAAAAAAAAAGAAAATTGTTGAAAATTGTTATTCTGAAAACATGCTTTGCATTGAATATATTATTTACTTTGCGCTATAAATATATTATTCATCAGCTCATTGTTTTGTTGTGTTTTTTTTCTTTTTATCTCTTTCAGTTACCTGTGACTTTTTTCTCTTCGTCGTCGTAATTGCTGGAGGTCAACAAGTGTCCGAAGATCAGAGCGGGCACGTACATCTTCTCGTCTTTGTGCTCCACTACGGGGATTCCTTTCCCGTTGTTCCATATTGTTATCGTGTTGGACTCCCTAACGTTTCACAAACAAACACGCGCTAGATAAGAAGAGAGTAACCATCAGGTGTTCTTTTATTAAACCTAAGAAGGACAGTGAGGAGGAATGAGTTGGTGTGTGAGTGAGGATAATCTGCTGATCTGTATGTGTGGGTGTGTGTTTGTATACGGGTGTGTGGTGTTGTTGTGTGTGAGAAGGACAGTCAGCTGAAGGTGACGTGAATGTGAAACGAGTAGTCTGCATGCCAAGAGCTTCTTATCCGTTTCCCTCCGATACACTTCTCCTTCAAATCACCCTCTATCAAACATCTCAGGTATTAAACTGCTCAATTAACGTGTTCATTAAGATGCTTGTCTGGTAGTTATTATTTACGCCGTCCTTCCCTGTTCATCTAGCACAGGTTCATTTAAAAGGTAAGTGCTGGAAAATAATAAAGAATGTTAAAACGGAAAAAAACAAAGCATATGACTATAATCCTTTAACGTATAAGAATATTTTACACTCTGGTGTTGGCTTCATGACATAACCACTCATGCTTTGAAGTGAGAATATCAAACGTCATTCGTGTACAGGCTACATAAACAAACAAGAGAGCCACCAACGAGTATTGTCAAGGGCTGTGTAGTGGTCATAGTGCAGGCAATATAAATATAATCCTCAAAAAATTCTAAATCAACACTCAGTCCTGGTTTAACTTGAAAACCCTTCGTTTGTACTGTATGAAAGTGAGTCAAAAATGATCCGCACTTCGGTTACATTAAAAATTTCTGTTGCCTTTTTTCTGTCCTCTGAAACAGGAAACGCATGCACGCATCGATACGTCTTTTTTTCGTGTCATTTGTGCGAGCGCTCATTCATTTCAAACAATGGATGACATTTTAGGAAAATTATGCTTGGGATTTTGCTCTGGAGGACGGCGAGCAGTTCATCAAAAGAAAGCCAAACGCCTCACTTTAGCCGTTTTTAGCGCTGCTAAGAAATGTCCACGCTGCCGGTATTGATTGATGACGTCGGTGCTCTACGCACGCGCAGACGCAAAAAGTTGACCACTCGCATTCAAGCTACATAACCATGTATTGTGTGTGTGTGTGTGTGTGTGTGTGTGTGTGTGTGTGTGTGTGTGTATATAGAGCAGATCTAAAACCACATATGAAGGTGACTAAGATCTAATCTAAAAAAACATCACAACATGTATGTATTTATTGGGAGATTTTCTTTTGCTTCCTGATCCTGACACTAAACTTCGTAGACAATTGTGTAAATCTTAGCCAGTAGGTGCAAATTCGTCACGTACCAGAACTGATACCTGTCATAGGTGACCAAAGTACACTGTAATATTTTTCGTAACTTAAACTTATTCAGTCTGTATGTGATTACGACATGTGACGACCAAGACCCATGAAGAATTGAAATGAAGAAACTTCAATTCTCATGAACAGCTTAGGAATAAAGGAAAGGTCACAAAAATATAAGGATTCTAGATACAGATAGCTTTCATAAGTTTGTGTCTGATTTGGTATTAAATAAATGTACTTATAAAAACTTGCACTGTGTCAAAAGAATGTCAGGAATATTGTTATATTTTGTTCTGTAACTCTATTAAATAAAATATTTTACAAATAATTTAGTTTGCCGTTTATGATAGTTTATATAATCCATCTAATCAAATCACTAGAAACACTACAGATCAATGTTAAAAATAATTGTAAAGCAAATCTGCAAAAATGTAAAATTTCATTTAATTTTCAATGAAAAAAATTTTTTTTTCCCCCTAATATTACAGTGCTGCAAAAAATTTTTTCTTTCTCTCTGCTACAAGCGTTCACACCGCACCACATGTTTACACAGTAATATCTTACGGTTGCTTACGTTTAAACCCATACCACCATAAAAAAAAAAGTTTTAATGCGCAGCAAAATTCACTTTGCTCTAAGGATAACCAGCCTGTGGGAAGCCCGCATGACATCACGATACACTCCGTTCCAGAAAAAATAAACAAACAACAATAATAATAATAAGGCGCAAGGATCGCTGGGCATTTTAATAGCTTCCTGCTGCTGAACACTTTATGAACAAGCTGCTGAAAGGAAGAACGTTCTACCGTAATAAAACCCATGTATCCCGGCGAGCTGTCGTCTTTATTTGTTTTAGCGCGGGTGCGTGGGCAATGAGAGAGAGAAAGAGAGAGAGAAGCCCTGTGAGATGACTCATTAAGTGGCAGAATGTCGGCTTTAGCGTAAACAGGCTGAAATTCTTCAGGGAAGTGGAGAAAAGGCACTCACGGATCGATGGTGATTTTGATGCAGTTCATGTTCTTGTCTCGCTGCTTGTTGTCGGCCGCGTTAACTGTGAGGAGGAAAAAAGAAAAGAAAATTAGGCTGAATCTGGAACTATGAATAGAATGGTTCATTAAATATGACGCTGATCACCTCGGCGGTGTGTGTCTAAAAGCGGGAATAATCATATCCTCTCTATGTATCTATGAAAGACAGGAAAACAGTACTGTGCAAAAGTATTGGGACATCATTTCTTCACAATGAGCTTCCAAAGACCCTGACTTTCTTATATTTTTAATTTAGTCTTGAGGAATAGTTTCTCCAGCCCTCCTGAAGGACTTTCATCTTCAGACCAGTTTCAGAGAAATGTTTTTGCTGGATAAGCCACACAGTGACCTGTGAATCATTAAAGCATTAAAAATATGTCTAACTTAAGGCACAAACCTGTGAGAAACAGATGCAGATTATGAACTGGTGATGCTGAATGCTGAGTGGTTGGAACAGACGAGAGGGGAAATTAGGTTGCTGCTGAGGTTGTTACATAAACAACCAATTTTTAAATTGTATCTTTACGCACTTTGTGGTCTGTCACGGTAAAACATTTGTTCTCGTTTCTTTAACTTAATACACAGTCAAACATTTGGACACACCTCAATGTTTGATTTTTGTTTTGTGATCTACATTCTAGAACAATACTAGGGATTTCAAAACTATGTAATAACACATACGGTATTATGTAATTAATTAACAACAACAGTCAGTTGTTATTTTAAGACATGAAGGTCAGCAGTTCTGGAATAGTGTACTTGCAAGAACAGTATTGTTTCAAGTGCGTTTGCAAAACCCATTAAGCACCATGATGAACTTGTCTCTCATGAAGACCTTCCCAGGAAAGCAAGACCAAAACTTACCTCTGCTGCAGAGGAGAAGTTCATTTAGAGTTACCAGTTACCTCAGAAATCACCAATTAACAACCAGCACCTCAGATTATAGACGTTATAAAGGCTTTATAGAGCATAAGCAAGAGATTTCAACTGTTCAAAGGTGATTATGGACACCTTCAGCATTGTTTTATAATGTAGAAAGAAATAAAAATCAGGAAAGACCATGGAAATATAAGGTGTGTCCAAACTTTCAACTGGTAGTGTAATTTCTTTCAATATGAAGAAATCAGGGAAGGCTCAAAACTTTGCACAGTACTGTATGTTTTAATTCTGGTCATTCTGGATTAGTGAAGAGGTTGCTGCATAACATGGAGAACCTAAAGGGACATCAGAGGATTTTTGTGTCTGCACAAAAAAAAATAATAATAAACACTCAACTAACAAATATACTTCCGAGTCATTGTTCGATTAATAAACAAGCAGTTATCCAAGCAAAATAATAATCTTAAATTGACAGCACAGTTTAAAATAACTTCATACAGTAAATGTGTTTCAGATTGACGCTGACACTGACTCGTTAATTAGATGACCTTATGAAGAATGAACTGTACGCGCTTCTCAAACACACAGAGCTAAATAAAATATTTTGTGATCCTATATTCATTACTTAAACAGCAGTATATATACATAATTTTTTTTAATGCACTAATAGTCAAACTTAAAAAAAATAGTATCTATGCGTCCCTAGTACAATCAGTTACACTCCCTCGACACAGTGCTGAAATGGAGGTAAGTGAGAAGCGCACAGAGGCATCGCCTTACCCAGAATTTCATCAAAGATTTTATACAGTCCAGGGACGTAAGTGATCTCTCGTATGTTCATTCCAATCTCGTCATCGAAAACCCACATTTGCTGGAAAGAAGAAAAAAAAGTACAGGTTGAAATGAACGTGCGGTAATCTCGCTGGACAGCAACTTCTTGCCATATTATAATCAGTACAATCTGTTCACGGTTTGCAAACTGGCTGTAGAACCGGGCCTCACCTGAGTGACGGGCTCCACCGAGCCGATGTAGGTGTCTGGGCGGAGGAGGATGTGCTCCAGCTGGGTTTTCTTCTGGTACACGCGCTCCACAGATATCTTCTTGGAGCCTTCTTTCCTAGCCGGCTCGCTCTTCCCGCCTTCGCCGTTCGCCTCCTCTCTCTTCGTGCCATTGTTCTTATCAAAGAGGGTCTGTCGTGAAGATATACGGAGAATTAGACTTGTTGACCGAATCAGACGTTTTTTCTTTCTTTCTATGAACTGATTTTGTAACACCCAAAGCCCAAGGAAGAACGGAAGACTTTGACTTTCTTTTCTTTTTTTATTACTATATTCAAATTTTATATTCTTTAAATACTCCATTTTCTTTTTTACTTTTTAGGCCATGGGCATTTTTTTCATTTTCTTTTTTCTTTCTTTCCTTTTTTCATTACAATATTTTTATTCTATATTCTTTATTTAAATACTTTCTTTTGCTTTAAATTTTTAGGTCATGGGCGTTTTTTTTCCTTTTCTTTTCTTTTTTCATTACTATATTCTTTATTTGCATACTTTGTTTTCTTTTAAATTTGTAAGTCATGGATGTTTTTTCCTTTTTTTTCTTATTTCCTTTTTTTTCTTTTTTTATTACTATATTCTCATTTTACATTGTTTATTTAAATACTCTATTTTCATTAAAACTTTTAGGTCATGGGCGGTTGTAAAAACATTTCAGTGTATATCATACCATGTATGACTGTTTATGTGACATAAAATTTGAATTTGAAAATTTAACATCACTGGTGTATCCTGCTACGTGTGTAACAGAATAACTGCAAAAAAAAAGAAAAAGAAAAAATGTTCCCTGTAAAATCATAACGTCTTTACAGAGACCACAAACAGCTTATTTTGTTGTCATTTAGGAATCGTGTTGCGCAATCCTAAATATACAGGGAGTCACAAAGTTTAATACTTTTATGACTTACACAGATGGGCATTTATTTATTTATTTATTTAGTACATCAGTAGCTGATTTATCCTGATCAGGGTCACAGTGAATCCAAAGCCTGCCCTGGCAACACAGGGAATGAGATGAGAATACGCCCTGCATGAGATGCCAGTTCATCATGTTTTTAAGTCATTCACGTCTCCCGGCACGGTTATGCAGGCATGAGCAGGACATGCACACTATCCTGAGCTCAGAGTCAAACCTTGAACCTTGGACCTGGTGCTGATTATGACTATATTATACATATTCACTCTGGATATAAAGGTTCTTGGTGCAGCAAAGAAAAGCAGAAAGCTTTTATAGGTCTGAGTTATTACTATATTATTATTACTATAGTTATTATACATATAGTTACACTATATGGCCAAAAGTATGCAGACAGAGAAAACTGAAATATACAGAAAACTTCAAGCACAGTACAGTGATGAGACTCTTAGCCGCAGTAAAACATCTGTATGGTGCAAACATTTAAAAGAAGGCCGCATGTCCGTGAATGATGATCCCGGCCGTGGTGGGTCAGAGCGCACTGCAGTCGTTCCCGTGAACATTCACCGCCTGATCTTTGAAAATCGACAAATAACGTGTCGCCAACTTGCAGAAGAGACTCATCTGTCTGTGGAAACTGTTCACACAATCATTCACCAACACCACATGCACATTATAGGAACTCAGCTGGGAGTTAATGCCACATCCCCCGTACAGTCCTGACCTCACTCAAAGCCATTCCCACATGTTTGGGCCATTGAAGGAGTTCCTAGGAGGTCAGCGTTTCAGACGTAAAGCAGGCAAATGTACTGAGTAAACTTTCTTCAAACACTAGTGAAACACTGGGATAAGTGCATTAGGGTAGCAGGCGAGTATACATAAAAATAAAGAGTTTTTACCATTATAACGGTGTTCTGTTATTCTGCGCAGTCAAAAGTCCCTGTTTGTACTTTGCCTTACACATGCAACATCTTCAAAGACACACTTTTAATTTAAATTAGAGTGGAAACTCTGACCCTTCATTGGGTCTGAATCCATCCTGATCTCAGTTTAGTGTCCTCTCATTCACACACACACACACAAAAAAAACATACCGGATACACTAAACTGCTCTTAAAGCCCTATTCAAACCCAGCCTATGTAATCTAAAGTGACTGCTTTTGTAACATAAACATTGTTCAGGGCTTCATTCAGAAAGACCTACGCATGTGACAGAGACAGACACGGTATAAGATCGGGCAGGGTTTTCTTTCCTACTATAATATGGCAGATGTTGCGCGTGAGGAAAGTGTTTCTCTCACAATGTTATTGCAATTTAGCTCACTCGCCAAAACAATCGTGTTGTACTGAGCTGAGAACATGATGGCAGATGAGTTTCAAATCCTTTTTGTGTTTGCATTTGCGCAAAATTTTGCACAAATAACAATGATTTGTTGCTGCGTTTGAATACCTGGAATGTCTGGGGTTAAGGTGCTGCAACAGGATCACTTCGCAGATTGTTGTGTATGGTATACATAACATCCTACATCAGTACTGTACATCATAATCTTGCACGTCTATCCTAAGATTGTAAGATTTTTTCACAGAAGTGACCTGTGACCAAAGGCGCTCGTTCAGACACCAAGCCTACGCGTTCATATGCCATCAACAAAAAGGAATGGTGTTATGAATGGGGTTTAAGTGTGAGAATGTGCGTTCACACTCTCCATCAATGTACAGGTATCCGATATAGGATGTATCCCTCAACACCTGGGACAGACCCCCATCATAAACCGGCCTGACCAGGATAAAGCTCTTACTGAATAAATGACTGCAAAGTGGAAACACAAAGCAAAAAACTTTTTAAACACATTTTCTGTAATCACGTGGGTCAGGGGTCATATTTACACTTGGAGTTTGTTTACTGACGGCATCCATCACAAAGTTTTAGAAGGGTTTAACCATCTCTGGTAGTTTAATTAAATGATTAAACTATATATATATATATATATATATATATAAATATATATATATACACACACACACAATGTGGTGTGAGTCTGTTTGTTCCTGTAACTGTAACCAAGTGTCCATAAGTTTTCCATCAAAAACCCCTCACTAGTGCTCATTTATTATTTCCCAGACACTCACTGACTGGGTTTACTGACATCCAAGCATCTTTTACAGCATTTCTCTTCATAAAATTAAACCATTTTGTTGAATAAAATAAGCCGGAAATGTGAAGAAAGTGTCTAGGAACGGTCGCTATGGTGAAACAAAAGGGGTCTCGAGCGCTGCTAGCATTGTTAGCATTTTGGTGAAATATGTATATACAAACATAAAGAACAATTAAGAAAAAGGGTCTGGAATATGCGGGAAAATATTATTTCAGTAATTATAACAGACAAAAAACAATGCCGTGTTGTATATAATGCTGTTTCTTCCTAGACGTTTAGTTTATTTTACTATCGGCGTTCTCACTCACAGGCTAGCTACATGCTAAGCTAAAGTTACCTCAGTAAGAGCTCGCGCGCGTCTGCTTGTAGTAACGGTTAAACACCGGGCATGTACGCGGTTTATAACGCGTTAATTAATAAATACGAGAGTGTGTGAACACTTCTATTATATATTTATATCCTGCGTGTTTTACTCACCACCCAGTTCAGCCCTCCGCTTCCTGCAGCACTGTTAGACATTCTCCTCTATTGTGTCTTCAATCCAAGATGTCCAGTGTTTATTAAAAAAATTAAATAAAAAAAATAACAAACCTCCTTAAATACAGTTACGGCGTTAAATTGCCTTCCATGTGCACCGCCGAGAGACAGAGGTGTGTTAAAGAGTGTGTGTAAAGAGTTACATGGAAGCTGAGAGGATTTTAGCCCGGGCACTGAGAGAGAGAGAGAGAGCACTTCGGCTATTGTTAAAATCGACCCGCGGTACAGAACCAGGCCTGAGCGCACGCGCGTTTTCACACACACACACACACACACACACACTGCCTGCTGCCGGCGAACAACTACAAGCTCTGTGGAAAACACACACGCGCGCGCACACACACACACACACCCGCGTAACAATTTACATTACATTCTAATTAAGGTTAAAGGAGAGAGAGAGAGAGAGAGTGTTTGTGTGTGTGTCCTGACGAGTTACTGACACATTTCCTGGATTTTCATTCAGAAACAATAACAGAGGCTCTGCTGCCCCCCTCCCCATCCCTGTTAATCCCAGCCGACCAATAGAACACCGAGAAAGCAAGAAGATGATGATCAACAGCAAGGGAATCCGAGGTGTAGGGGTTTGATAGAAAAATATACAAGTACACCTCATGTATACATACACACATAAAGAGACACACACACACACACTCTCTCTCTCTAGGAGTCTATGTTTGTGTAAGACAGACAGCTAATGACACTTGGAAAGAGAGACACAGAGAGGGAGTGACAGGCAGAGTCAAGCAAATTCATAGAAAGAGACAGACAAATAGGGATAGAAGCAGTCCAACTCTAGAACCAACTAGAGACACCAACAGACAGAGGCAGACAGATGGATAGACAGACAGACAGAAAGAAAGACATGGAGAGAGACAGACGGAAAGAGGCAATGAGAGACAAGCAAACAGACAGAAAGATAGAGAGACACAGACATAAAGAAACAGACAGAGACATGGAAAGAAAGATGGACAAAGCAGACAAGACAGATTGAGGCAGAAGGATACAAATAGTCACTGACAGACAATCAGACAGAAAGACAAACAGACAGATACACAGACAGCAAGAGACATGGGCAAAAACAGACAATACTGAGACAGAGAGAGACAGACAGAGACACACGGACAGCAAGACACAGACTGAAAGACAAATAGACAGATAGAGACAAGGAAGACAGGGACACCGAGAGACAGTCACAAGACAGACAAAAGTGAGACAAAGTGAGACAGACAGAAAGACAAAGACATATATGGACAGACAGACAAATGCAGAAACGCAAGACAGATTAAATAATAGATAAAATGAAATAATATTTCTGAGACTACAAACAATTCATTTAATAAAGTTACTGAAAACATCTAAATAATAAAGTAAATAAATCAACATTTTTTCCACGAAGACAAATAAAGAAATTTTTTTTTCTCTTTTTTCTCTTTTTTTCTTGAGTGACTGAGATAAACTCTTGCAGCAATAATCAATAACATCTGAACACACTAGAGGTATTCATCATTAAACGCAGTGCTGCTGAATGATCAGTATAAACATTTCTCATCATTCCTTACAGCACACATGAGGAAAAGGTTTTAATTGGCTTTTTAAACGAGATAATTACATTTGTTACAAATACAATTGCTTTAAAGAAGATTAAAATTAGATGCGACCCTGCTATCAGGCGCTCTCAGATCCGTATCAATAATAGAAAAAGTTGTATCGATGCATCACCTAATAACGATACAAGAGAGTCACAATGATACATAAAGTACCTTAAATAGCACTTTTCTGTCCCTTTTTAGAAATGATATTATTTTTAGACTTTTCTAATGAAAAGAACATAATTGGAAAGGTGAGACTGTGCTTTAAGTCTGTCCTCACATTAACTCAGACTTCCCGGAACACTTTTTTGTTTGTTTGTTGGAGCGCAGAATAGCTCTGATTACACATCCTCCATTTCCACAACAATCTCAAACGAAGACGTCTCCGTGTCCTTCAAGCTTTGTCTGAACAGCTGGGCGTGTTGCCACGCCGTATCTCCGTCTCCTCCGCTCAGCTCTGCTTCTACCACCACTTCCGCAGAGCCCGTGAGGCCTGTCGCCGAGTGCATTTCACCATCTGTGAAACCAAACAACAACGCTGTTAACGCAGAAGTGCATTCGGTTGATGATTGACGAGTCCGGGTTACTCTATAACCGGCGAACGCTGACGAATTTAACTTCAAACTCACAGTGATTTGGACATATTTCCAGATGCAGATACTACCACCTGCTCTACCATCTGAAGATAATTTTAAAACACACAGATCAGCTTAGTAACAACAGTATAATATGAAGACTTTGCTGTCTTTTCAACAGAGAGCTTTTGTGTAGAATTGTTATTGTTGTTTAGGTTTCGGTCTTGACGTGGGTTTTGACTTGATTTGTACGATGTGGCTCTGTATAGATATTAGTGTAAACAACAGCTTGAACGGATAAGCATAGTAATCATTTGCAATTTGGCAATTGTATAGTACATGATTATTATTACCCGATAAACACTTATCGTCATCATAGAACAGTTAAACTACTTATATCTATTAAAAAAAAAGCCTGGATGTCTGATCTCTGGTAGTGAATGATCTATCAAGTTAGATTTTTATACCTCCAGGAAACTCGAAGGTGGATTGCGGAGAGCGTAATCTCCAGTGAACAGCACCGGAGTGGAAGGTTTGACTGACAGCTCTGACTGAGACTGATTTAATCGTCATCCCCATAGGAGCACAAACAATCCTCCAGCACAGCCTGCCTGACGAAGAGCCCTCTGTTCGAGTGAGGTATACCTAAAAACCAAACACATACACACTGAAGGACATAACAGAAAGAGCCTACATAAACGAGAGAATGACTCTTACGTGGGAAAATGTTATGTATAAAGCATGAGCAAAATCAAGGCAAGACGGGCAAATTATTCAACATCACACTGACTATCTTCCAGTCTTGTTCTTCTTTCTTGAACACAGACTCGTTCTTCCACACTCCGTTTTCCCAGCCAGGGATCTTCTCTTGGTTGTTATGTAGTCTACAGTAACAGTCTGTGACCACGTTGTATTGCAGGTGGAACGTCTTTGCTTGCTTCTCTGACTCGGTAGGAATAAACACAAAGTCTTTCTGGAGAAAAAAAACAAAAAACAAATTGTGATCACATTAAAATTTGCATTGGTTACTGAAAAGACTAAGAAACGTGACCGACTAGCACCACAGGGATTCAAAGAGGATCTCTTACCACTTTGGAAGAAGCAGCAGCAGCACCACCGGTTTCTCCTCGAGCAGCCCTCCAGGCAAGAGAACCTGATATCCGTCCTCCCATCTCTCCAGGCTTTGGACTCTTAGGAGAAATGAACTCTACCAGCTCTACTAGCAACCTCTCCAGCAGCTCCTGCTTCCTCTCAAAGCTCAGTGACTGCTGCCTCTGTGCACACACAGATCCATACAGAATCCATATATGTTGTTTAAGGATGTGTAAGAAAATCAACACCAGGTTATTGTGATGTGATTCAATGCAAAGAGGAGCTACTGTCACCATCCCAAAGTTTTTTTCGTGACTCTCTTTTTAACAGCGATTTGTCAGGGATTACGCACAGACAGACCAAAAAAAAAAAAAAAAAAAAAAAACATCTTACTATGGAAAATTTCACAATGTCAGAAATCTGTTCATGCCGAGTGCAAGTCTGCACTATCACTTAGAGAGATATTTCAACAAGCAGTCAATATGAACTGTCATTTTAATTACATTCTTATATGAAAAATTAATTAACACCTTCTGACCAACCACAATTGAGCATCTCAATGGTATACAACCGCGTCTCGAAAATTAATTAAGAAAAAAAATAAAGGCAACCAGGTGTGTAAACTCAGCAACCCAGATGACAAAACAGATCATATTATTATATAATGGAGTCATTATTTAAGAACATTTGCTGTGATTTAAAGGTCCAATATTTTACTACAAGTTGTCTCCAACTTACAAACGAGTTCTATTCCAGGAGCATGTTCGTAAGTCGGATTTGTTTGTAAGTCCGTCAAAGTGAGTCTTACATGCCTTTGACATGAAAATACAATGTAAACCATACCAATTCGCTTGACTAAATCTCTGCACTCTTTCCCCACACTGCCTTCATGTGGCCAAAAACTGTAATCGCGCCTAAGGAAATGAAACCTTTAAATCGTGTGGGGAATTCCGGACGCCATTTGTCTCAGAGCTGTTTTCCACTGTATTGGACTGTCAACTCAATTAAGGATTTAAGGATTTTCTGCAATTATTATTATTCACTATTGGGACATCTTTACAGAACAGCCATTTTCTATCACTGTGCTCCCGGACTGATTTGTTTAAACTGGTGACGCCGACTTATTTTTCCCACACAATACACCAGACTTTTATACATTCACTTACACACTCAAAATAAAAAAAAATAACTAAATAAAATTCAAATTTTATTTGTCACATACACAGTCATACACAGTACGATATGCAGTGAAATGCTTACACGACCGCCAG
>JAQQZS010000021.1:10159091-10172412 GCA_030068045.1 Platyallabes tihoni | reverse complement strand
TAGAAATTGATATTTCAATAAACAGTAAACTTGGCCGATTTCGTTATTATTTTGTTGACAAGTGGGGCTTGAAAATTTACCCACCCCCTTAAGTGGGGAATGACAGAAAAAGTTTGAGAACCACTGCTTTAAAGGAAAAGGTCTAAAGGAGATGTGAGAAAACTTTCTACCTTAATGGTATCCTAGCATTAATGAAACAGGGGTAAGTGCATTAGTGTAGCAGGGGATTATATAGAGATATTATAAAGGAAGTTTTAAAATTTTTTTTGTATTTACAAAAACGAGCCTAGCCTAAGTACTCACTCATTCACTCATCTTCTATATCGCTTTATCCTGTATCCAGGGTCGTTGGGGCCTGGAGCCTATCCCAGGAGACTTAGGGCACAAGGCAGGGTACACCCTGAACAGGGTGCCAATCCATCGCAGGGCACACACATACACACACTCACACACTATCGGCAATTTGAGAACACCAATTAACCCAATCTACATATCTTGGTCTGTGAGAGGAAACCGGAGTACCCGGAAGAAACCCATCAAGCACAGGGAGAACATGCAAACTCCATGCACACAGAGCCTGGCTGGGAATCGACCCCGGACCCTGGAGGTGCAAGGCGACAGTGCTAACCACTACACCACCTTAGCCTAAGTACTATATAATTATTATTAGTTTTTTTTTTTTTTACATTTTTGAATATTTATTTGATGTGTGATTTAATAAGCGTATAAGCACTGGGGTTTGGGTTCGAAATGATTCTGTTTATTGTGATTCTTTGAGGTGAACATCCTTAGTTAGTCCATCCATCATTTGATTCATACACATTCACATTCCATACAAACTTCAATAATTCTTTTGATTGTGTAAAGCTGCTTTGTGACAATGACAATTGTTAAAAGTCCTATACAAATAAAATAAAATTGAATTGAATAGTTAGTATGCCTAAGAGAGAGAGAGAGAGAGAGAGAGAGAGAGAGATCCTTGTGTCAGTGTATGTTCCTATCCTCAAACATAAGGATTCTATTTGTTCCGACGCATATTTCAGCTTTCTCGCGTTACTGTATGTGAGGGGAAACCCAGCAGCAGAGGAGATGATCGTGCTGGTGGTGATGATGATGATGATGCGCATCTCTCACGCAGCCCGCCCTCCATGACGTCACCTAAGGTACATAAACTCAAGTTTGATCAAGCTCAGCTCTGCACGGAGCCTGTGTCCGAGAGGTTTCTCTTCCAGGATGGATTAAACGTGCTCGTCTTTCGGGGGATTGAACGCACACGACACGACAGCTCTGACAGCGTGACAGGGGTTTAGAACAGACCTGATGCTCTGATGCGCAGGCAGGGATACAGCGCAGCATCAGCACCAGCATCGGCAGCTCGTGCGCACGACCGGACCCGCTCACTTTCTATTATCGCTCTTTTTCGTTTTTTTTTATTTTTTTATTGCATTTCCATCTCTTCCATGGGTTGTGGTGGAAGCAGGAGCGATGCAATCGAGCCCAGACGCCATGAGAGCTGGACCAGAGAGACCGAGTCGACATGGCTCACCAGCACCGACGCCGACTGTCCTAACAACAGCATCAGTAAGCATCGCATCATTTACTTCATCCATAGGCGACGTGATGACGTCACAACACCTTGCGTTCCATGCAGCATGATAGGGAACATCTGTGCACACCTGCACCGCACGTTCATGCAATCAGCCAATCACGCTGCAGCAGCACGAATGCATTATAACATACAGATGCAGGTCAGTTCATGTTCAGCTTCAGAATCAGTCAGAAAGTGTTGTTTATGATCTTACTGGATTTTTACACACATTTCCTCTTTACACAAAACAGTTGCTCACAGAATGCTCACTCATTCACTTATCATCCATACCGCTTTATCCTGTATACAGGGTCACAGGGTGGGCTGGAGAATATTCTAGGTGACTTAGGGCATGAGGCGGGGTACACCCTGGACAAACACTCATTCACACACCACAGGTAATTTTGGGACACCAGTTAGCCTAAGCGGCAGGAGAAAACACACCAAGCGCAGGGAGAACATGCATGCAGACAAACCCCGAGGCGGGATTCGAACCCGGACCCTGGAGGTGCAAGGCGATGGTGCTAATCACTAAGCCAATGTGACACCTCATCAATTAATGCTTTTACCAAAACAGGAGCTTCATAATTTCAGCTAGTCTGAAACTGTTGTTAATGCTCTCACTGGATTTTCACACATATACCTTAGTCGGGTTTACACAACATGGTTCGGAGCAACAACAACAAAATAAAAATATGTTGATATGGAGATGATTCTGTGCCTGTGTTCTGCCAATCCATGCTACCTATCTGTGCATGCAAAGACCAACAAGCTTGGTAACTGTTTCATTAATTTCATTGATTATGTACTGGGAGCATTATTTGATTTAAAGAAAACACCTTGCACATGGTATTAGAATTTTACAATCAAGAAGACTACATTTGTGAAAATGACCTTTTTTTTCAAAGGATTAATCATGATTGTCAGCTCACAGCACTTGAAATTTTAAGTTTATGCATTTTGATGGTAAATAAGTTAAATGAACTCATATTTTTAAGTGATAGGTCCAAAATGCTAAATTTTAAGTAATGTTTAGTCAACAGTACTTGATTGTATAAGTAAAGACAGCATTAGGGTTTACAGTGAAGGAGATTTTTGCATATTTTGGATTTTACAATGTAGAAAGAAAAAAAATCAGAAAGGACTATGGACTTAGAAGGTGTGTCAAAATTTTTGACATTTTTGACTATATGTTTGATCATAAAACCATGGGGGTCTGTTTAATCACAGTCTTAAAGCCATACCAGAGGTCGTGGTTGTAATCAGAGAAAAAAAAACAATGTCCTAAATACATAATAACTTGTTAATAGGATTCAATACCCTTCCAGATGACCAGATGAAAATTTATTGAGAGTTTATTGGGTCCTTAGGGAAAAATGTAGAAGGGGGCTCTCCAATCAGCATTCATCACATTATCGCCTATGTATTAGATAGGTTTGTCAGGCCTTGGGGGCCCCCTACTGGTGGGGGCTCTAAGCTGTTTCCTGCCTTGCATGTTGAAAAGTTATTCTCTGTGATGATGTACAGTACCATTCAAAAGTCTGGACACGCCTTCTAACTCCATAGTCATTCCTGATTTTTATTCTTTTCTAGATAGTAAAACAAAGCTGAAGGCGTCCAACATATGCAATAATCTCCTTTGAACAGTTGATATTGTGATGTATCTGCTACTTATGCTCTGGTAAAGCCTTTATAACACCTATATAAGTTTTGGTCTTGCTTTCTTGGTATGGTCTTCATGAGAAACAGTTTCATCATGGTGCTTGATGGGTTTTGCAAATGCACTGGACACAATACTGTTCTTGCAAGAATTATTCCAAAACTGCAGGCATTCATGTCTTAAAATAATAACTGGCTGTTAATATTGTTACTTAATTACCGAATGGTATATGTGTTATTTCATAGTTTTGAAAAATCAAGCATGATCTAAAATATAGAAAATGAATCCAAGATAAAAAAAAAATATTGAATTAGAAGGCGTTTCCAAACTTTTGACTGGTACTGTATATTCAGGCAGCAAAATACGAGGTATTAATTTATGTTATTAAAGTATATGCTATAATAATAATAATAAAAAAAAGAAATTCTTTCACATATAACCTTCCGCGTAATTACTCATAGAGTAATATTTCCACCTGGTGGATACCTCAGGTTAGTACTGTATATCAATCACATTCAAGATACAGTATTACTAGACCCTTTATTCCTTCTTGACATGTACATCAATCCTGCAAATCCGCATTGCATAGTGTGATCAGCTGTAAGAGAAAGCATTTGGAGAAATTTATTACCAGAACGTCTAGGTCATGCTGTGAGCTGAAAGTAAAGCATTCACAAATTAACACACAATCGTAGCTTATAATTGCATCAAATATAATTAAAACACTATAAACAATCTCTACGGCAAAGTGGTTTGTTTCAAAATGAACCATTCAGAAAATCTTTTAATTTAGATTGTTTTTTAGGTTAAAAAATAAAATACAAAGCCTTAATCAATTTTACTGCGACCACATCAGTATTTCCGTTATGTTAAGGGGTCTGATTTTTAACAAAGTCCATAGCGTGCATTTCATGATCATCAGCTTTTTAAAATATTTTTAATGTGGATCTGTAATGGACTTACAGACAAAATATAAAATGTGATTTTAAAGATTTTTTTTTAGAACTTCTCTGAACACTTACAGTGTTTTATAATTTTCTGTATACAATATATACAATACTATACAGTATTAATACTGATTTCTCATGCTTTGCTTTGTTAATTTCTAATTTCTAATGCTGTGTAAATGCATCTTTATTTCTATGCTCATTCATCATTGCAGATAGTCACAATATTTAATTTCTGCATGTTTTTATGGCTTTCCTAGGTAAAGGTGTGGAAGTACGATCTTCTGTCTCTTCTAGAGACAAAAGAATGGTTAACACAGGCATACAGTGTGGAAAAGCACCCTCTAGCACATGTACAAATCAACAGAGAAGGTCTGGGTTTTTTTTGTCTTATGAAGTCATTGTTTCCTTGTTTAGCTTATTTTTTTTTCTTCAAAGAAATATGAGAGGCATTCAAGTCAAACCGGTTAGTGTAGCAGGGGATTATATAGAAACATAAAAGGAGGTTTTACTCTCATAGCTGTGTTTTGCCCAATCAGAAGTCCTGGTTTTGACTTGAACACCCTTTATACATTGACAGAATGCCTTTGAAGTTGTACAAATAATTGTGTGTGGTCGTCTCAGTCTATAATCGGTTGTTGCTGTGGCTAAAGTGATAAATGGTTAAAAATTATTTTTAAAAATCTGCCTATAGCATAGTCTTTTAATTTTATGGATCCACAAATACATTATATTTCACCAAAGTTAGATGGATATTTTTTTTTACATTTAATGTTAATTAATTAAACATCTTTAGTCAGTAGTTTTCAATTCTAAATGTAGTAGAAAATGTCACTTTTTTCCAGTATCAAATGTCAAAGTCTTTCCAGTATCAACCAACACTGATATATTCACTTCCTCGCTTAAGAAGAAGTCACACACTCTAATACTTTGTGTTTATAATGATATTTGAATTGCCTTTAGCTTTGATTATGGCACATGTTCGCATTGCTTCGACAACCCTATTCAACACTACAACGTTTATTTCCATCCAGAATTCCATGTTTTGTTTTTGTCTGAGGTCTTGTATTGGTGACAGAAGAGTTAAACCACTCTGTAAGGTCTTCTCCAGAATGTCCCAATGACTTTCAGTGGAGGTCTAATGGATTCTGAGGCTTCCTCATGCTCCTGAAACCACTCTTTTATCAGGGAAGAAAAAAATCATAGATGTGATAACCTGGTAATTTAGTACATTCAGGTCATCAGCTGACTTCATTTCATTGCCGGATAATGAAGCTGAGTCTAGACCTGACCAACTGAAGCAACCCCAGATCATAACACTTTCAAGATTCAAGATTCAAAGAACTTTTTTAATCCCAGAGGGAAATTGCTTATGCTCGGTTACAGGTGCTCACAGTTGTTATCTAAGGAAAGGTAATAAAGGTAATAAATAATAATATAATCTCCAAAATAAAAAAAATAAAAAAAAAGGTTCCTAAAACAGTAAAACAGCAAGTACCAACAAAATAAGACTTTAGTAAAATAGTATTGCACTTAACATATTATTAACACTGCCTCCAGAGGCCTGTACTATGCATGATGGGTGCATCGCTTAATGCGCTTCTCTTCTTACCCTGGCACGCCCATCACTCTGGAACAGGGACAATCTGGACTCATCAGACCACATGACCTTTTTCCATCGCTCCAAAATCCAATCCTTATGCTTTCTTGCAAATTTAAGCTTTTTACTGATTCGTCTCACTAACAAGTGGTTTTCTTATGGACACAGCTGGTTAGTCCCAGTTCTCATCACAGTTCAACATTATTCTTCCAGGTTTTTAATTAATGTGTTGAACAGTTTTCACTTAATTCCAATAATGTTTTATTTGCTTGATGTAGGTAAAATTATTTGACCTTTCTGAAACACTGTAACATCTTTTCGACAGGCGTAGGATAAGTCTTCTGACATGGCTGTTTAAGAAATGAGACACTACTCATGAAATCAGTTAGGGTTAGACAACTGTTTTCATGTGAAACGTTTTATCCAATCTAAGGCTCTTAGGTATATGATTATTTCAACACAAATTATACCTTTTTGTTTTTGCCATGCAGTGTATAATACAATTGTCTTTTACTGTGTGATACAGTATATACATAACAATACACCGAGCAGCAATAACATTAAAAAGCCCACAGGCATAAATGAGCCTTGGGTGCCCATGAACCTGTCACCAGTTTACTGGTATATAATTGATTAATCAATGCTATTCAATTCACCAATCGATGTACTGTATATAATGAATGTGTTATGTGAACACACACAAGCAGCTTCAATTAACAGAAGCAGATGTGTGCAGAGGTTTTAATGACGTTTTGTTCTCTTACAGCCAGCAAATGAAACTGGAGAGCGTCCAAGAAAGTGACTGTTCCCTCAAATGATGCTTGGTGAAGCGGTGACGCAGCCTTAAACCCAGTAAAGCAGAATGGGGGTGGGGTGGTGGTGGTGGTGGGGTGATGAAAAACGAAGAGAAAGGACACTGATTCGATAGAAAGGACACAGATTAATATCCCCCAGCATGCACTCTGACACAAATGGCTTTGTTGTACCTTAATGGCACCGTCATAAGGTTAAGAAACTCATGGTAGGAAATGATAAAACGGATTGTAAAAAGCTGGTGGATCATAACATTTAGCAAAAAAGTGTAGCTGTTTAATGAATTTCTTCACATTTTGGGCTGACCTCTTTGCACATACTGTATAAGGACTCAGACTGAATGCACTGTGAGTTTCTCAGTGAAGGGCTTTTGTGTGTTTGTGTGTGTTTTTGTCTTGTGTGAAAGAAACAAGATGGTTATTTAATGTTAATTTCTGAACAATCCTAAATCACTATGATAATATTGAATGAAATATCGTGATTATTGTATTATTATAAAATGATTTCCCTATATAATGTTTACAGGTGGAATGGTACAGAACATTCCAGGTACATTTGAATTTTCAGCAGTTTTGTGGTATCAGGTACATATAAAAAACATATAACAACATTATATAACAACATAAGGAATTATTATGATTATTATTTTTTGCGAATGAACAAAATATAGTGCAAAATTATCAGTATACAGTGTACCACTGTTCCAGTATACCATCAAACCCCAAATATAATTGTAAATGAATTAAGTATCCTAAATATTTCCTAATTTGTCCGTAATGTTTATTATATTTATAATTTTTGTTTTATTATAGGCCTTGTGTGTTAAATTTACAGACCTCTATATTACTGAATCATAAATCTGTGACATTTCTAATTTGCCACCACATGAAATTTTTTTCTTAGTTGAAAAATAAGTCAAAATATAACACTGCTTGATTGATAAAAACTAAGCACTGACTGGACCTGCTTATAATGAATATATTCATATTAATATATATAATTTGAAATGACACATGCTTTGCGCTTTTGTGTGACGCGTGAATTACCGTGTTTAAAAATAAAGAGCAAGATTGTGAGGTTGTGAAGTTTCATGACTCGTATATACAAGTCCACTAGGCGGTGCTGACAGAATATGACATAACATCCTTTTCAAACTGCAGTGAGTCTAGAAGTTTCTAAAAGTGATCAGCCTTGATGTTAAATGAGGATAATAATACTACAAGCTCAGATTTTCCTACCTCTAATACTAATATATTATCATAGAAATAAATCAAATCAAATTCAAATAGGCTTTTGTTGTGTCGCTGCTGCCAATTAAGAAACGGTCAGAGACAGCACTGAAGAATTTAACATAAAATCTTTTTCTTATTTTTCTTCCTTATTGTTTAACAGTGGCAGCATGGTGGCATAGTGGTTAGCACTGTTGCCTCACATCTCCAGGGTCTGGGTTCTCCCTGTGCTTGGTGAGTTTCCTCCGGGTACTCCGGTTTCCTCCCACAGTCCAAAGATATGCACAAGGAACCTTAACCCGAGGACATTATAACCCGAACCCTAACCCGAGGACATTATATAATCCTACAGTATGCCTGAACATTCCTCCATTTCTGATCTTCTGTAATGCAGTACAGGGGACCGGCCCTACAGAGGTTATAACAGTAGTTGGTACTGTAGCTAGCTTGCATCTTCATTTCAGAAACTGCCTAATTTATTGAACTGTAGTTGCTGGAATTACAAACCTCCTGTGAAAATGCACAATGTTCCTTTCACATTGACTATGTGCAAAATAAACCAACCCTCTCCCTTCTGACCAGTTAAACCAACCTTACAGAAAAATCACGTGCATACTTTACAGGCCTTAATGTACACCTAAAAATGTCCCTCATCATCCATTTTACAAAGATGACCCAAATGCTAGAATGGATGGAATATCTTCTATCAACTGGGCCCTTGTGTGCTTCAATCAACAACAGGGTGTTCTAGTCCAGCCATCCATGAAGATGCATTATTGTCACCCTAAATGTGATTATTTTCCAATAACAGCACAGGCACAAGCATCGTTTGTCTTATAGCACAACGTTTTGACAATACTAGCCATTTACTAAAGTGATGAAAATGATCCATCATACATTTTATCTATTTATTTGTTAAGTTTAGTGTTGTGGAACATCCTCATATTCTTTATTAGTTCCTCTTATCACTTATATTATAAAGGATATAAACAGTCCTACCATATTAATACATACATGTTTATGTGGAGTTGCTATAATACAAATTATGCATTAATATAAACCTGTGATTTGCCCTGCATCCAGCAATCCTATCAGAAGCTCTGATTAAGAAAATGAATGCAAAACCGCACACTTAAGAGAAAGATGTCATTTTTAAAGACCTTTAAATTCCACAAAATTTTAAAATCTGTTCTGGTTAGATTTTGATTAATTTTCTTAATCAGAACTTCTTTGAGCGGATTTGTGGGGAACAAAATAGTATAATGCATGGCCATGAGATACTATTTTGTGGCCATGACCTAAGAACGTATAATAATGAAATCATTCATGTCCCAGATGTGACAGGATTATTGTTGATTTGGAGTTATGAGGTATTTCAGTGAGTAAATAAAGATAATCATCCATCTATACTAAAAGTTATGAAACAAATCTAATCATTTACAAGAGGCTAAATGCTGTGAGGTTATTAAGTTGTGGCCATGCATTATACTATTTCTTTCCCCACACCTTAGTAAGTCATGCCACAACACAGTATCTCGTTCCCACGCCTAGCCAGTTTTGGTCACAATGTTCAATTTTGGTTGATGTGCCGTGGCCCCCATGGTCCCCTCACTTATGTTATCACGTGATTTCTTTCAATGGGGATACCTGAAGATCCGTTTACACTCACAAATCGAGTAATTTCAATGAATTGAAGGATGCCATCCGACAAGAAGTGCTCATGATTGATCATTATCTGTTGGCCCGAGTGATGGACAATTTCAAGCAAAGGATTGAAAGCTGAATTTAAGAGCATGGTCGTCATCTAAATGACATTGTTTTTCATAACTGAATAAGTAACTCAAATGGCATGTCTTGACCTCTGTTTTTTGTAAAAATAAATCTATTTTGAGTTGAAAATCTACGAAGTATTGTTTTTATAGTATCTTGTTTCCACGGCTTAGTAAGTCATGGCCACAAAACAGTATCTCGTTCCCACGCCTTAGTAAGTCGCGGACACATCTAAGTATCTCGTTCCCATGCCTTATTAAGTCATGGCCACAACATAATATTTCGTTCCGACTCCTTACTAAGTCATGGTCACAACATAGTATCTCGTTCCGACTCCTTAGTAAGTCGTGGCCACAACATAATATCTTATTCCCACTCCTTAGTAAGTCATGGCCACAACATAGTATCTCGTTCCCACTCCTTAGTAGGTCATGGCCACAACATAGTATCTCGCTCCCACTCCTTAGTAAGTCGTGGACACATCACAGTATCTCGTTCCCACTCCTTAGTAAGTCATGGCCACAACATAGTATCTCGTTCCCACTCCTTAGTAAGTCGTGGACACATCACAGTATCTCGATCCCACTACTTAGTAAGTCACAGCCTCAACATAGTATCTCATCCCACGCCTTAGTAAGTCATGGCCACAACATAGTATCTCGTTCCCACTCCTTAGTAGGTCATGGCCACAACATAGTATCTCGCTCCCACTCCTTAGTAAGTCGTGGACACATCACAGTATCTCGTTCCCACTCCTTAGTAAGTCATGGCCACAACATAGTATCTCGTTCCCACTCCTTAGTAAGTCGTGGACACATCACAGTATCTCGATCCCACTACTTAGTAAGTCACAGCCTCAACATAGTATCTCATCCCACGCCTTAGTAAGTCATGGCCACAACATAGTATCTCGTTCCCACTCCTTAGTAAGTCACAGCCTCAACATAGTATCTCATCCCACGCCTTAATAAGTCATGGCCAGAACAAAGCATCTCATTCTCATGCCTTCGTAATTCGCGGCCACAACATAGTATCATGTCTCACGCCTAGTAAGTCGTGGCAACAACATACATATGCCTCGTTCCCATGTTGCCACGGAACATTTTTCCCCAATGTCACCAGAGGGGCTTCGTAAAACATGGCTTTTCCATGATCTTTTGTTTTTTAAGGCTAAGAAGCCTTATATGTGTTTCATTTATATGAAAGAACTGTAATATATTTAGATTTAATTTAGACTTCAAACTCTTTATCATTTCATCAGGAGCTACCAATAACCATAAGCAAAACTTAAGTAGGGAGTTCATTTCTAAGAAGACGTACAGCAACTTGTTAAAACGTGCCTCCGTGACGTCATAATGCCCCACCTTGGGTTGTGAAAATGACTGTTTTTAGGACCGCGCGGAAAATAGAGGTCATATGACGTGTTGGAAATGAACACACGGGCGCAGCGCGAGGCAGGAGAGGATCGCGCGGGCGCGAACTCACATTCATACACACACACACACAAACACACTTCCTGGGCGCTGAATGGACAGTGTGTGTGAGCAGTGTGGATATATGGAGTGGAGGATGCGTGCTTCTCTAAATTAAAGAGATATTATAACACTAATAATAATAATCATCATCGTTAATTAGTTAATTAATAATGGCCAAACAGCATGGGAGTGAAGACGGATCGGTACTGGTAATCTCGTCCGCGGATCTCAGTGAAGGAGACACCGATGTGGACTCTGGGGAAGGAGAGGACCTGTGTCTGGAGGAGATTTTATCCTTATATGCTCAGCCCATTAATGAGGAGCAAGCCTGGGCTGTGTGTTTCCAGTGCTGTCGGTTTCTCAACCAGTTCAAACCCAAGACACGGAATTCCCTGAACCAGTGCGGTGCGGATGAAGCCAGGAGGATTGAAGGACCAGGAGATGTGCGGATCTGTAAAGACGGCACTGTTAAAGTCCTCAACAGAAATAGCACAGGTGATCACGTAATAATATTATTATTATTATTTTTAAAATAATATACACGACTCAATTACGCATGCGCAGTACGTCGTGCGGCTTTGTTACCTAGTTTGTTTGTGTTTCCCAGATACTGTGTATCTACCATCTCTCCCACTTTACTCAAAAATCAAAATATCAGGGTTTGATCTCAAATGAGATATCGGAGTGCACTTCCTAGGGGTGGAAGATATTGTTCTGTACCCCATGTAGTGCACTTATCTAGGGGTAAAGAATTAGGTTTGGGATTCACCCAAGGTGTCGGCTACAGTATGTAAATAAATAAATGACTGCAAATGTAGGCTGTGCATTTTTTGTACATATAGTATATATTTTTATTTTTGTATTTATTTTTGCTGAGAGGTTGTATATTCTCCAAGGATTAAACAGAAAGGGGATTTAAAAAAAATAGTGTTTTCCATATTGAGTGTAAACAATAGGAGTGTGCATTCATTCAGTGCTGAGTGACAGAATGGAAGCAACATCTCATTTTCTTGCTTACCCTTTATAATAAGTAAAAAAAGAAAAATGTCAGGATGTATTTTTGCAAGAGAAGTGCATTGCTGGCTCAGTGGTAGTTTTCTCGTCTGACATGCTGAAGGTCAGGGTGTGATTCCCACACAATGTCCAAAACCCAGCCACTAGATGCAGTGCCGGTCCCAAGCCTGGATAAAATGGGAGGGTTGCGTCAGGAAGGGCATCCAGTGTAAAACCTGTGCCAAGTTGTTGTGCGGATCGGATTGTCCGCTGTGGCGACCCCTCGATGGGGGTAGCCGAAAGACCAACGACGATGTCGTTGCTAGAGGAATAATCAAATATTTCCACTAAGGGGCGAAAACTCCCTGAGATAACAAAGGAAATAACCTTGAGAGGAACCAGACTCCTCAGGGAACCCATCCTCATTTGGGTGATGTCGGATAGCAGAGATTGATTTGCAGTCATACTGTATGTTAGGAGGCAGGACGTACAATGTAACAGGAGAGGTGTTTAAGGTAATGTGGAGTCCACTTTCATTATTGGAGGCTCAGGTACAAAGGTCTTGAACTATTGAGCGACTGCAGTCACAGTCCATCAGAGAACAGCTGGCTGCACCAGCCGTGTCCAAGACCGTCTCATACTATATCGTTCAGATTTTGATTTGTTTTTCATAACAGTGTGAACACCGTAAATCACATTGAAGGTTTTCATATTTGAGCCAATTCCATAATACAGCATGTGCTTTCAGTCTCAGCACCTCTGATTTAATTTTTTCTTCCAATTTGATCCCAGTCAAAATGGTAAAATTTCAATTTGTCCGAAAAATTTCAAACCGCTAATAAAAATGAATGATTGTGAAGGTGGATTTTGGTGATGATGGTGTAGTGGATCGAGGGTTCAGTTTGTGCCTCTGTGTCTGAGTTTTTGTGGGTGGATTTCTTCCTAATTGACGTTTCTGTAGTGCGAGAGTGTGTGTGCCCTGAGACGAATTGGCATACTGTCCAGGTTGCACACTGCCTAGTGCCATGAGTTCCCTAGGATATGCTCCAGGCCTTAAGCAAACCTGTAAATGATAAGCGGTATAGGGAATGAGTACATTTTGATGTAACAGTCCTCATAATCATTTTGATTTCTGTAGAAGTGAGATTAGGAGGCTTGTATCGCTTCGCAACATTCATTCATTCATTCATCTTCTATACCGCTTTATCCTATGATCAGGGTCGCGGGGGGCCTGGAGCCTATCCCA
>JAQQZS010000021.1:10109453-10138099 GCA_030068045.1 Platyallabes tihoni | reverse complement strand
GATCGTACCTACACCTGATCTGTTCTGATATTGATTATATATATATATATATATATATATATATAAAATCAATATCGGCACAGGTCTGATTTTTTCCAGGTCATTGTATACTCGGACTATCCATTCTGCTCACTCAAGCTCGATTAAAGTCTTTTTTTTTTTTATTATTATAACAGGTTTATATACAGGTATTTTTTTTTTTTTATAGATAACAGGTTACCTGTATACTAACCAACCTGTTCAGCGATGTGGGACAAAGTGTGTTTTATGTACACACCGTTGTGTACAGTATACTGTTCTTTTTCAGCTCTGTATACACATGATCTAAGTTCCAAGAAATTATTATTATTTTAATTGTAAATCAAAATAAGGTAGTGAACCCTATAGTGCGAAATTATACACATTTAATAATACAAGGAGATTTGTGCAGGGTGTGACTGGAATTTATTTTCACCCACATGTATGTATCATGTTAAAAACAAAAAAAAAAGGTGGAGCACTGAGTCACCTGTGAACTATGAAGATCTGCGTGATTGTGTGTGAATAAAGGAACAAGAATTTATCTGTAGTTAAAGTAATTTCATAATTTTCTCACTTTGTGCTTTTTTTCATGCATACAGTTCAAATGTTACGAACATGTTTTAATGCGATATAAAAAGGGTTTAAAGATCGCGTTACCCTCACTGTTTCTTAGAAGTGTGGATCCCTGATACTCAAGCTTTTGTGGAAGGAGATGTCACACATTCCAGGACGAGGCGGAGCTTGGGGTTAGGTGTGCACAAAAATGTAATTTGGCCAGTTAGACGTATTTATGGTGCAGTTTTTTTTATTATTTTTTTTTGGGGCTTTGTGTTTTAAAAAAAAATAACAATCGGTAGGAATAGAAAATAGTTATGAACGCTTGTGCATAGTCTGCAGACTGTAGCTTTCAGTTTACAATGATTTTTCACAGGAAGACAATTCTTCTTATTTCACTTTGTCCTAAGCAGACTGTTTTGTCTTTAAAAAATTGATGATAGAACCAAAAAAAATTATAAAAAAGCACTTTTTGGACACTTCATCAATGCCAATCATATGGCAGCAACTCAATGCATTTAGGCATGTAGAAGTTCAAGATTTAAGTGGCATGGTTGCTGGTAAGAATATTCCCGAAACTGTTAATCTACTGAGATTTTTACGCTCGACCATCTCTAGGGTGTAAAAAAAAAAAAAAAAAATCCAGTGAATAACAGTTATCTAGGCAAAAAAGCCTTGATGATGCCAGAGGTAACCGGAGGATGCCCAGACTGGTTTGAGCTGATAGAAAGACAACAGTAACTCAAATTCAATACAATTTTATTCGTATAGAGCTTTTAACAATTGTCATTGTGAAAAAGTAAAAGAAAGTTTGATCAGACCGTCAGAATGATCAGATCGTCCCTGATGAGCGAGCCGTGGGCGACAGTGGCAAGGAAAAACTCCCTGAGATGGCGATAGGAAGATACCTTGAGAGGAACCAGACTCAACAGGGAACCCATCCTCACTTGGGTGTGTTAGGAGGCTGGAAGTTCAATATAACAGTTGATGTCTTTACGTTAATATGGAGTCCAGTTGGTTATTGGAGACTCAGGTAGACCGTAGGAAATTCCAGTCCTGAACTATCCTGAGGAGCATCTCTGAAAGCTCAACACACATTGAGCTACATCAACAGAAGACCAAAAGAACCAAAGAACAGGAAACTGAGGTGCATGTGATCATCACAATTGGACAATGTTGGGAATGTTACCTGGTCTGATGAGTCTCGATTTCTGACATTTGGATGGTTCATGATCAGTGAAAGCATGGATCCATCCTGCCTTGTACCAACGGTTCAGGCTCCTGCTGGTGGTGGACTGATGGTGTAGGGGAGATTTTCCTGGGACACTTGAATGTCACTCATTTGAATGTCACAGAATTCCTGAGTATTGTTTCTGACGATGATGTCCGTCCCTTTTACGATCACAGGATGATGCGCCATATCACAAAGCTAAAATCATCTCAAACTGGTTTCTTGAACATGACAGTGTGTTCGCCATAAATCAAACGGACTCCACAGTCACCAGATCTCAATCCAGTAGAATATCTTTGGGATTTGGTGGAACGAGAGATTTACATCCGACAAAACTGCAGCATATATACAATATATCACTTATAAAGAAAAACTCAACTTGTGTCTTGTTTTTGTAAAGTGAAAGAGTTTGACTTGACGTAATACTAAATCTATTATGAAATCAAAGGAATTTATATCCTAATCGAACATTTTTCTTTCTTCAGCTCTGCACGTCCCACCTCCCGTGTTCATCAGACGCTCCCGACCACTACCAGGCCGTGTGCCGAGCGCTGTACGCCGAGACGAAGGAGCTCCGGACCTTCCTGGAAAAGATCAAGAATGCCAAAGAGGTGAGACCTCGTTACTGTCCTGTTAGCACACTGACACATTACACTGATGTATACCCTGGAAAATTACTCTCACCTTGCGTTTGGACTTTACTCTTCACATGTGGGGCGGTTAGGGAAAAAAAAAAGTATGGTTTAAAGCATTTGAGCTTTCCTGTAGCAAGGGTCAGTAAGAGAATTAAAAGGTTATTGATTTTAATGGATTTTTATGATGAACTCCAGCTACTTAGCACTGCATAGGGGGTTGGGGTGAATTTTGCATGTTAGAAATTTTTGTGTCTAAAAATGACACATTTATAGGTCTTGATATTTTGATATAAGTTGAAATCATATGAGATTGTAGACTTCTGTATTCCACCACTATAAAAAAATCTTTAAGATCTTTTCCCCCAAAATAATTATCATACATTTTCTTTCTTGAGAAAGTGTCCTGGAAATAGGAAAGTAATTCCGGATAATGTGTTACACTGTTACTAATATGCATTCTCATCCTAAAATAGCATCTGCTGAAGTGTTTTATTCTTTTTAGATTGCATTTTTTTTATTAAATATTGAATCTGTGGAATGTCCAAAAGACAAGATCATTCCTGATGGTACTTACTATAAATAGATTAGTGTTTTACTATAAATAGTCATTAGCCTTTTTTTCCTCGTTCTTGAATGTAATAGGATAAAAAAAACAAAAACACTTGCTATGTTAATGAGAAACGCCATCTGTCGACACTAGACCATAAAAATAAACGTCTAATTGAAGATAGCTTTGCAGTATCAATTATTATTATTATTATTATTATTATTATTATTATTATTATTTAATTACCAGTCTCATGCGGGCTTCAGTGGTGGAGTGATTTTGTACGGGCACAGATGTCTCGCCCCAAGGCACAACAATAGCAGCCTGTCGGTGGCGAAGGTGGCTCTCGAACCTGTGACCCTCCTATCAGCAACCCATAGACTCAACCCTCTGACCCACCAATGACTCCTACTTGTGTCATGAAGTCTACAGTAGATGGCTGCAATAAAGCTGTACGAGTTGTTACTATAGAAACGATGATGCATTAAATTGAGCACAATAATATAATGTTAAATTCCAGCTTTTATAGAAAAAGTAAGCCACCCCCTTCGATCTGAATGCGTCATTAGTCCCACTCCTTTGAAACTCCTCACGGCTGTAGTTAAGAAGTGAAGCAGCATGTTTCACATTTGAGTCAGACTAACGTAACGTTCGCCTCTCTGATCAACCCGCGGTTCAAATTCTTCACCCTGATTTCGCATGGGGGTTTTATGTTTCTTGCCAGCACTCCATCAGCTGTTTGCTGAGGGTTTGGCTCATTATCTGTCCTCGTGACTTCTCCTAAGTACAGGCACCAAAGAGGCTCTGGTTCACGCTCACGTCATGGGTGTGTCCCCTCTGGCTATTTTAAAGCTATCCAGCAGCTCTGCCTGTTGCCTGTCAGAGTTCTCCTGACTTCAGTGAGTAACCTAGAAATGACTCGGTAATGCACAGAACATCATGTACAGGGATTGGGCGAACGCAAGCAAGTTCTGAGGCTACATTTAAAGAAAAACAAACAAAAAAAAAAAACAAGCAAAAACACATGATGATGATCACGAGTTAGTAGCACATAAATCTTAATAACGTCCATCATAGTGCCTTTATTATGATTATTATTATGATTTATTATTATTAATATTCTTTAAATAATCTTCCGACATTTATTGAATGAAATTATGAATAAAAATAAGCATTTAACGATTCCAAAAAGTATTCACTCTTAAAAAAAAAAACAACAACAAAAAAACAGCACTTTTTAAATATTAACTACCAACTACAAGATATTAACAATTCTTGCAATGGATTCTTATTTATTTATTTATTTAATATTTCTTTTAATAATGGATCATTTACTTTCAATCTATACTATAATTCGACCTCATCACTCAGCATCACATCGTCTGTAAAAGACAAAAAGATGGACAGAACGCTTCTTTCCATGTTCAAGGAGGGTTCATTCATGAAATTCAAATGATGAACATGTGACCCGAGGAATATTCATGTATATTTAACACAGGTGAAACGTGAGTAAATGAACCACCTCTGTAATGGTTTACACATGAAAAGGCATCGCTCAAGTCTGAGATGGAAAAAATATCAGACAAAAATATGATCCAAGACTCATGATATGTATCATGATATACAGTATAGGCTTCCTTAGAATGTTTAATATTTCTAAAAAAAAAAAAGAAATTAACAAAGAAACCCATATTCTAGTCAATTTGTAATTATTAAAATTATGAACATTGAGATCACAGTATTCATGATATTGTAATAACACCCATCTTTAATTGCCTTAACATTGATGCAATGATGATAAAGGTTATTAAGATATTTTAATGATGTCATATTAGTGTGATCTGGGGCAAATAAACATGTTGTTTTAAAGGATTGTAGCCAAGGAGATATATATATATATACACACACACATATTTTAAATATAGTCATACCACCTTGACTTACCTTACATAACATCAGCCATAAAATGAAAACATAAGAGATTTTATAACCAGTGTGTAACGAGATGAGTGCATGACTACTCGAGACAGTGTGTTTATTTAGTGCTCACAGTACAGAATGTGCCCATTTATTCCTTGCACCCACCATGTGACTCAAACCCTGACGTTCAACCGAATATCACGCCTGCATTAGCTGAACCCGAAAACCTGATCTCGGTTACAAAGCTTCAGAGGAAGAAGAAAAGACACACTGCAGAGATGCTAAATATGGATGGAAGAGCTGTGAAGCCAGTGAATTGGCAGTCTCGGTCTCTTAGGATTTCCTTGTGAGCAGAGGCGGAGTATAAGAATAAGTCATGATTCACAGAGAAATCCCAGAATTCCCTTCTGTGGGAGTGATATGCATCATTCTGATTATGAATGGTGAACGTTTGTGTGTCCTATATTGTAATGATTTGGTGCATGTGCTTGAGCACTTTTAGATTAAGATGTTTAAGGTGAGAGTAGTCTTTTTGATCTTCGTTAAAAATTTGGTCTCAGTGCTAGGTGTGTTAGACCTTTATCTTCAGGGTTTCAGGTGGTCTGTATAATGTCTATAAAATGACTGATCCCAAACAAGCATTCCTAAAAATCGTAAGCATTCCGGACTGGAAGTCAGTTTTACAAACAGATATTGTCATCAGTGTGATGCATTTAGACGCCCTTAACGCCCGAACCGTAGTCCAATGCATTAACCACTGAGATACCTCTGACTCCCTAGAATATTTTGTTAAGACCATGCCTTAACACATGTTTACATCTTTTACAGGTTGTTTCTGCAAACTTTAATGAAACATTAAAACCATCTAGGCCTAAATGCAAACCACCTTGTGCCACCAGGGTGCCTTTGGCCCTTTGGTGCTTGGCTATACAGGGTGTACTGCTGTGTTTGGCACCAGAACATGAGGCCTCCTTGAATCAGACTTCCCATAGGAGCTCAATTGAGTTGGGATATTGGGAGTTTGGGGCCAGTTGGTGGTCTTGGGCTCATTCCTGTGCAGGGCAGGCTGTGGTGCACTAATTGTTCTGGTGCCTTTCTATCATGGCCAACATTGAGTTTTTTCAGCAATTTGTGCTGCATTGGCTTTTTTGTGGGATCGGACTGGACGGACTGGCTTTTGCTCCCCACAGGCATAAATGATCATTGGGTGCCCATGATCCTGTAACCAGTTTACTGGTGTATAATTAATAATCAATGTTATTCAATTCACCTGATATTATGACTAATCGGTGTTCATCCAGATAAACGAATAGCAAAATTTCTCTTACATTTCAATTCATAACCAGTGACTTGAATTTGTTTTGCCATGATGCTTTCCGTCACCATATTTGACTAGTGTTGATGCCTCAAACTAGATCAGGTGTTTTGAGAATAAACACTTCTCACTCTTGTTTTGGTCCAGTCCAGTCCAGTCTGACGTCTTTTCAGATACATGAGTTAAATAAATGCCTCAAGCAAAGACATTTTTAAAACAATGAACTCGCTGGACTACGGTCATTATTTCAGCTGTGTTCAGCTATGCACTAAACCCTGCATTTGGTGATCATGATCGAGAAGAACATCCATCTATTTTAGCACTCATGACTATGAACACTCATATCTCTCTCTGGTTACAGAAAGCTTTTTACAGTGGTTTATTCGCCAAAGGCAGATAAACAGGCAGGCGGCTAAAACGGTACATGAACTGCATATCGATTATGTTGATAACGTCCAGACTGGTCAATGCTGATCAATCTGTCCTGCTCCCACTAATACTCAGTTTTTAGAAATCCCACAATGCATTCTGAATGAACGCTGAATTCATTCTGCCTTTTCATTCCTTATTTCCACTCAGAATTTGCGGCGCATGGAGGGAGAGACTCCTGAGGAACCTGTCCGAGATCTGAACGAGCTGCAGAACGACGACTGGGTAAAAACCTTATATGTAACTTACAGTAAATATAGAATTTAGTCATGGATTCATTGACGCCTACAGTATGAGTGTGTTGTGTTTTTTTTAGGATAAGGATAATATTGAGTCATAGCCATTGTAGCGTACGTCTTGTGCATGTACGTCAAACTTGAGTGTGCATTCTTGTGCCGTGCAGGCCCGATGCTGGGTGCAAGTGATGAGGGACCTGAGGACCGGTGTGAAGCTGAAGAAGGTGCAAGAACGACAGTACAACCCGCTACCCATCGAGTACCAGCTCACTCCGTACGAGATGCTCATGGATGACATCCGTTCAAAGCGCTACAAGCTCCGTAAAGTCATGGTGCGTGTGTACCAGATGTGCGTCTGTTGTTCCGATGAGATTAAGGTCAAAGTCATGCTAGGAACTCGATCGTGAGACAAAAGATTTGACATACAGCATAAAATTATTTTAATGAGGAATTCCTCGGTTCATTCATTCACTCGGGCGGGTCTTATTTTCATCGCTACGCAACAACACCTTTAGAAATGTCATTTCGTTCCGCACACACCTCGCATTCCGACAGGGGCAATTAAACGCGTACTGTAAATGACATACGTATAAATTGGTGTCCAGTGAAGGTGTTTTGTATTTTTCTAATTAGTCATTTATTGCAATATAAAACAAGAGGTCACATTTATGTAAAGAATAAAATGGTAACAACAACATACAACTTTTTTTTTTTTTAATGTATGGACATTCATGTTCAAAAGTTTGTGCACCCTCTTTTAATTATGTAGAAACATTATAAATATCATCTGAACGTAGTGGGTCTCAGTATTAGACAAGCATAACCTCAAATGAAAAACACAACTTTTTTTTAACCATACCATTATTTGACAGAAATAAAGCAAAAAAAGGAAAAAACAAAATAAATTATAATGTGGGCAATAGTGAGTACCCCCTCATGATTCAATAGCTTGTAGAGCCACCCTTATCCTAAATCCTAAATCCTCTTAAATCCTGTGGAAGTAGTAATATTTTCTTTAATATTGCCCAGGTTTTTTTATGACCTAATTTTTGTTAAATAATGGCACAGTAAAAAAAAAAGTTGTGTTGTTCGAGGTTATGTTTGCCTAATCCTATGTTTGCTACGATCAAATGATTTTTATGATGTTTTTACCCAATTAAAAAGAGGGGGCACAAACTTTTGAACATGAATGTCCATACATTTAAAAAAAAATCCCAAGTTTTGTTCTCTTTCTTGAACAAAAATATTGTTTCCCCTCATCCTTAGGCTTTTCCCACATCGAAAAAATTCAATTCCATACTTCTGACACTGGAGACTCCTTCCAAGAAATGTGAAATATGTATGTATTATGAGCATGAGTATTAAAATCTATTAATATAATATGAGCTGATATGATATGATGTATGATATAATATAATATAATAATGCACTATTAAAACAAGTGCATTAATATAAACCATAAACTCTCCAATCCATGCTCTTGTATGAAAACCACAATCGAATCCATTGCATTGTCATTACATTTGGTTCTTAATAGCATGGTAGAACCCGAGGAGCTCTTGAACGACGCGCATTCTGTCCCAAGTACGCACCTGTGTATCCTCTCATCTGAAGCGGCATCTGTGCCACCGCTCTGAACATCATTTATTATGCGCCTTATGCATAATAAATCTGTTTCGAAAAATGTCTTCTGTCTTGTGGTGAGAAGATGAATTTTAATCAGCCCACTCCTCACTTCCACATTTTGCCCAAACCTTGTCCAGTTGTACATTTCTGTGTGCCCTCATGTCTATGACATATGGAAGCAGATAAAAATTGGCATCCAATATGCATATTTTCGATTCAATAATATTAGGCTTGCAAATGTGTTAGTATTGTCTCATTTAACGTTCTAAGAATATAACTCCATACGAACAGATTTTCAGGTTAAACAAGGTAAGCCACTTGTTCTGTTTTTTTTTTTTTTTTTTTTCCTTCCCTGCATGACTAGCTGAGGTGGAGTCCCTTATACTGTACAGTACATTTCACTTTTATTGCTGTGCACGTGTACAGTACATCCAGAGTAGGCTATCAGAAGATGATCGCTGAACATTTTTAAGGTCTGCTATAAGTCTACAAAATTAAATATGAATTAAGTAGAAATAGGAAAGGTGCAATAACCTGGAGAGATGAATTAAAAAACAAAAAAATTACATCTATGGCATTTGGTCGACACCCTTATATAGGGCAACATTACACATCTGATCAGGTGAGGAACAGGTTGAAGGGCTGTGCTCAGGCTTGGTGGTACTGAGGTTTGAACCTGGAACGTTCCGATCTTCCGAGCTACCTCAAGTTGATTGTCTATAATGCTTTTGTTTACCTAAATTATTATTATTATTATTATTATTATTATTTTTGGCTCTCCATAAACGCACAACACAATCCTCAAGACTCCGTAGTAGACAAACTCGTCAGGTGACAGGTCTACATGATGCATCATTTCTTTTTCTGTTCAACAAAATCTCTTCATAATGAACCTGTCCATCTTTAAGGCCTCACTGATGACAATCCTATATATATAGGTCTGACCTGTGACTTATGTTCCTGTTTCATTGTGTTCCAGGTGAACGGTGACATTCCTCCAAGGTTAAAGAAGAGCGCTCATGAGGTCATATTGGAGTTTATACGTTCCAGACCTCCTCTGAATCCAGTTAGTCTACAAACACACGCACACATACACACACAGTGTTGAAAATGTGAAATGGCGAAATGGTATAATTAGTGTCTTATAACCTGGATCATGAAGCTTTGAACATTGGATTGGATGTTCCCAATCATGTTTTATATGAACATAAAAAAATGTTTGTTCTTGACCGTTATCTGCATGATTTTATACACTGTACTGCTGCCACGTGATTGGCCGATTGAATAAATGAGAAAATAAAAAAAGAGAAGGCTTTGAGATTTGAAAGAATAATAAAATGGGTGACTATACCGAATAACGTTATTGTGGGAAATTTTGGAACTTGCATCAATCGTTACTAAACCTTAGAAGTTTAGGATTTATAATAGCTGTCCAGTGTAAGATTCTTACTTAAAATGAGATATTAACCCTCGGTCTAATCTGATATGTGAGTCAGATTATCATGCTTACCCATAACACACCCCAGAGAGGAAATCATTATTCAGAAGTATACACCAACTTTACCACTTTGTAATTTGTAATTTTCTAATTACATCATTTTACATAAAAACTTGGATCAGAGCACATGTAATAAATTCAGGAAATTGAAAAACTTTTACAGTTCATCTCTCAGGCGGTAGAGCACTCTGACAGATGAGGGCAGCCTATGTGTAATGTCTTTTTAGGCTTTTTTTTTTTTTTTTTTCTCATCTAACCTGCGATTCCAATGCTTACCTTTGTTAAGGTGGCCTCCCGGAAGCTCAAGCCTCATCCTACAACACCCCCGAGCCTCCACGAGCGCATCCTAGAGGAAATCAGATCCGAGAGGAAGCTGAAGCCCGTTTCTCCTGACATGATGCGCAAGAGCCGACTCGGTAAAAAAAAACACATTTTTACTCCAGATAAATCAAGTTCGTGCTTATTGTTTAATTGAAAGTACAAGGATGTTCAAGTCAAACTGGGACTTTTGATTTTGCAGAATAACAGAACATTATGAGAATAAAATCTCCCTTTATTTCTCTATTAATTCCCATGCTACACTAATGCACTTATCCCAGCGTTTCACTAGTGCTTGGAGAAAGTTTGCTCAGTACATTTGCCTGCTTCACGGCTGAAACGCTGGCCTCCCAGGAACTCCTTTAATGGACCAACCATTTGGAAATGGCTTGAAGCGTGGTCAGGACTGTATGTGGGAACTCCCAGACGAGTTTCCAGTCAAGTCTTGCGGTGTTCACATTTGTTTTTTTTTTAACATTGTTTTTTTTCTTCACTGGAAAGACTGCAGGGGGCTCCAAGCCGCGATCTTCATTCACGGACGTATGGCCTTCTTTAAACGTTTGCACCACTCAGATATTTTACTGTAGCTAAGAGTCTCATCACTGTACTGTACTGTTTTATTCTTTCATACACAAGAAATTTCATCACAAGTCCCAGTTTGACTCGAACGCTCCAAGCATATTAAAATTCTAGAGAACTGCGTGAAACGCGCTCATTACAGCGGGAATGCACAATGCAGTGATCACATGACAGTCCTTATTAAAAGTATCCAGATATGCCGGGATGTAAAGAAAAGCCTTGATTACGTTGTTTGTTCTTTGATCTACAACAATCTAAGACAACATGCCTACACCAGCAGAGCTTTAAACAAGGAGGGATACAATTTGATCTTTCTCACACACACAACCCAAACCATGATCTCTGATTAGGTTTTCAAACACACCCTCTATTTATTGTGTGTTTCAAATGTCAAATGTAAAAAAAGGAAGGTGTGCATTGCCTTTCTTGTTTTTCCGCTGTAATGTTTGCGTATCAACCTCACACTTATTTATTTTAAATCAAAAGCCGTGGAAATGTCATGCTGCTTATTAAGACATGAGTATAGAAAGGAAACCCGGACACTGTGTGTGACTGTGTGCTATTGCTTATGCATGCCTGCCTCTGCTGCAGCCTTGCAACCCATTCAGATTTTCATTTAGACATGGCTTACACTCACCCACTCCCGTGTGAATGCGCCATGCTTCCGTCGCTGCTTCCTACTTCTCACAAGAAGCATCTGGTTTTTCTTTGCTTTCTCATTTTGAAAATTCCTGTTATTATAAATGTCGATCAATTCATTCACATTCTTGCTGATTTTGCTGATTTACAGTAGAGCATGGTTTATATATGCATATATAAGCATTATCTATGTGCATATTATATAGTACATATTATTAATAGAATGCATCTAAACCATTTGACCAATATGCTCTGCGAAGTAAGCTACTGTATATAGATCAATCTGAAGTAAGTTAATGCTCTTGATTGTTTAAGACAAGAAAATTTGCAAACAGTCTGGGTGGTATGCTTCTTTGGGGCTTCTCCACACCGTAACTCTCCCGGGTGTGGGAAAGACAGTGAAGGTGGACACATCAGAGAACAGTACATGTCTCACATTGTCCACAGCCCAAGATTTTTGCTGCTGTCACCATTGAAACCGACATTCGGCACTGGCACGAATGACCAAAAGATTGGCTATAGCAGCCCGGCCATGTACTGTACATTGACCCTGTGGAACTCCAGACGAACAGTTTTGGTGTGAAAACAGTTGAGAGTTGAGGTGCACATTTAATTCTGCAGTGAGAATTTTGGATACAATCCGGTTTAGCACCAGGACATCCCTTTCAGACCACGTCCTCTTGCGTCCACAGTTACTCCTGTTGGATGTGGTTCGTCTTCTTCAAGATTTGCTGTCTTGGTCACAGATTCACCAGTGAGACGAGCACCAACAATTTGTCCTCTTTTGAACTCTGATATGTCACCCATAATGTTGTGTTCATTGCAATATTTTAAGGAAAACTGTGCTATTACTCTGATAATTAAACCTTCACACTCCGCTCTTACTGGTGAAATGTGCAGTCAATTTAGATTGGCCACCAGGCTGGTCTAATTTAGCCATGAAACCTCCAACACTAAATTGGCCAGTGTTTCAGTTTCTTTGTCCAACCCCTGTACATAATATGGATTTTAACGAAAATTGTACTAGAATTCACAAATTACTTAGGAAACTAAATAATTGTTACAGCTGAAGTCTCCCCAGTTTGGACACCACCAGTCATCTCCACCTACAGTATCCTCACATCACGGCTACCAACAAATGAGGGTGAAGGCTCACTACAAGACATGCAAAGCCACCGAGCGCAAATTTTTCTTTCAAGCTGCTGCATTACAGGGCAGCATAACACACTTGGAGGAAAGTATCTACGTCATCTGCATACAGACTCTTGTGATTGGATAGATTCACTGCGTCCCTACCACCCATCCAGAGAGCATGGCCAGCACTTTTCACACGGTCTTGAGCTGTTTTTCTTCTACATTCATCCTAGCGTGTGATAAAGCAGCAGCAGTTGACTGTTTGCTGAACAACATTTATGCAAGTTAGTTATGACTCAGTACAGCAACAAATCCAAGCCACTGGCATAAAGGATTTCTGAGACCAATCATATGGCATGTGTGGTCCGATGTTCCTTCAGTTCACCACTCACAAAATTTGACATGCGTTCCTGTGCAGTTAGTCGCCGTTTAACCATGGTTTAAATTTAGCGTTTCTTAACCAAAAGCTTATTTAACATTATAATTAATTAAATTGAGACATTCCAAAGAAACAGTGACTTTTTTTGTTTGAAGTGTGAACATAGGATTAGTGTGCAGTTCTGGAAAAAAAAAAACTGTATAGTTTTATATTGGCGGCACGGTGGCATAGTTAACACCGCCGCCTTGCACCTCCAGGGTCCGGGTTCGATTCCCGCCTTGGGGTCTGTTTGCATGGAGTTTGCATGTTCTTCCCGTGCTTGGTGGGTTTCCTCCGGGTACTCCGGTTTCCTCCCACAGTCCAGAGATATGCAGATTAGTGTGTGATTGTTGACCGGAGTTCTTATCATGGTATAGTGGAATAAACACATTGGTCACCACTAGCCTCCACGGTCCCTAGTTGGACTACAGAGGTTCCTAGATGAACGGATAGAATTTAAAATGACTTTAAATCTTAACCCATTCTGACTGTTTATAGAAAGTGTGCTGTTAATATGAATGTAGGAGTCTAATATTGCATTGCGTTGAAGATGATATTTTCTCTATAAACCTCTTCTAAACGTTTATGCTTTTTTCTCCTCTGAATGTAAAATTGCTGTATAGAAAGCCTTCCTTAATGCGTTTAAGCTGTTCCAGTTTTGTAAATGATCTCCACACTCAAGATTACTTTTTTTTTTTTTGTCCTTTCCTCACCGCCCTGTAACGCTGGCCTGATCACTCAGCAATGCGACCGCTTAGCATGTCCGTGAGTTTCGACTCATTAGGTGAAGGCTCAGTGTGAGCTTCTTTACCACAGTTTTACCCCCTGAGACTTTAATCAGTGCTGTTGTCCTTTAATCAGACCTGCTGGTTTACTAGTTTTGCTTTGTCCCAGGCTTTTCTCCTGAAGAGAAAAGGAGTTATAGTGAGGAAGAGGTCAATGCAGCACATATTATAACATTATATATATTACAATTACATTAGGTACAGTGGTACCTCGGCACACCAATAGAAGCCTAAAGAATTTTTACATTAAGAACTGAATCTTTTTCTTTCTTTTGCATTTTGTGCAAGATTTACTAAAGACATACTGTAGCACCATGGGTCCCAAGAAAGTCCCAAGTAGTCACTTTCAGCTTTCAGTTTTGTTTTTTAAAGCAGAGAGGAATCATAAATTAAGGTTAAGTGAGGTTTAATGTCTATTTATTTCATATTTTACTTCATATACATGTCTTTTCTAAATGTTTTGATTAATTTTTATATGCAAAAATATGATTACAGTGTTGGAAAATGGTATTATTGGTAATATTTTTGGATGTCTGGAACGGATTATCTGCATTTACATTATTTCCTATGAGAAAATGTGTTTCACAATACGAACTCGCCTCTGGGAACGGATTAAATTCCTATGCCAAGGTTCCACTGTATTGTAATTATATTACAATCATCAGGATTACTCTAGTAATGCGTGATCACTGTCTCGCAGTAACTTTTAACCTCTGTGAACAAAAGACTCTGAATCTATGACCTGGGCTGGAAAGAATTCAGCCCCCTTCATAATTTTTTCTTCTTCTTATGGTTTCTCGTAGTTTTGTTTCCATAATATTAACACTTTGAACCATTTGTAACTAGGATATACTGTACGACGATAGTCTTGGATAGCAATTTATTCTCTTGTATAAATAAGGCTGCTTGTCCTGACTCCTTTCCTCCAGCTCCTCTTCTCTTAGTAATCAAAATAATTGGCTTCCTCTTTCCCCACTTTGCACCATCTTTTTTTTTGTGTGTGTGTGTGCCCTTACTGGCCTGCGTTTGCGCTTTCACTGTATGTGCTTGCTCAGTGAGTCACGTTGCCCATACCATGGCGGAATGGCTTAAATCCTTCCTTGTGTGTGTGTGTAGCACTTTTTAGCTTGAACCCCCCCCACCATGTGTGTGAACGTGGCTGATCCGTCAGGAATCAGTTCACAGACTCATAAAGCGAGTCCGAAAGAGCAGACGGAAAACATGCTTGCTGGTGTTGTTTTGAGATCATATTGAAGAATATGTTCCTTTCTAGGCGCGGGCAAAAGCATCAGCACTCCCCAGGACTTGTTCCTGTGCTCAGGTAAAAGATCACAAACACACGCACATTGGTTGAACCGTTGATCCTCGGCACACATTCGGGATGTGTGAGTGACGTGATCTTTCCTATGAACAAGTCGAGCAGTAATCAAAAAGAGTTTGAATGAATTGTTGCTGAATTGAATTTCATCAGTTTGAATGAATTGTTGCTGTGAAGGAAATGATCATCACACAAATATGGAAATATTAATAAATCATTTCAGAAATTGTTGGTATGTAGCGTCTTTACCGGTTCTGTATTATGCATTATAGTGTTGGTGGGTTAAATTTGCTTATCTAGCTGATCTAAAATGTAACGAGACTGTAATAACAAGTTAATATCTTACGCCACTGGATGTAAATTGATACGACTGTGTCGCCCGTGTCCTGCGTTTTTTAATTTTGTCCCATGTCTCATACAGGCAGCCAGGGTACACCCAGGAAGAAGATTGCTGTCAGCACACTGGCTTTGGCTGACGACACGCCGCCTTCTCCGAACCCTGCCAGCGGAGAGCAGCCACTCTTACAAAAGAAGAAATTGCTCAAGGCACCGACGCTGGCCGAGCTCGAGAGCTCCGACTCTGACGTGAGTGTCTGAAAGCTCTGTTTGTGATGTGTAGTGATACTGGGATAGACGCCAGGTCCCCGCGTCCCTGCAATACAGGATAAAGCGGTATAGATGATGAGTGAGTGAGAGTGAGTGATATAGCTGGAAGTAAAGCATGTCCTTCTGATTCATTAATCCATGTTTTTGTTATAAAAGGATGACTCGAGCACACCGAGAACAACCAGCAGCTCCAGCATATCCACTTCTGTGGTGGACGGCACGTCTCCGGTTTCCGTCAGGGGCAAAAGAAGTAAGCTCTCATATTCAGTCCTGTCCTGTTACCGGAGCAGTTTCAGAGGAATGTTTTTTGTTTGTTGCGCCACACGGTGACCTATGATTAGTATACTGGTGATGCTGAGTGGGAGGTCAACAGACGAGAGGGGAAATGAGGTTGCTGCTGATGTTGTTATAGAAACAATGTCTTTAGACATTTTCCAGCCTGTCGTAGTAAAAACATTTGTTCCTTTTTTTTTTTTTTATTTAATCTACATCATTTGATAAAATTTAATACAAAGGAATGAGGGGTGGCTCAAGACCTTTGCACAGTACTGTTAATACTCACACTCACCCTTTGTATTTCTCTTCAGTCCCTCCTCGGCTCGTCCCCTTATCGTTCACACCACAACCTGACCGGCACATGGCTTCACAGCGGAGGCACTCCATCGATAAGGAGACCACGGCCGGATTTCGGACACCTCCCCCTCGACAGACCTCCAGATCTCTGGTATGTTGATCTGCATTGTGATTCAGACGTCATTTACTTAATTCTGGAGAAATAGAGCAATAATATACATTTTTATTTCAATATATTTACTCATAATGGTGACTTTAACAGCAATATCTGTTCTTATTCATGCGATTATATCCAGTCAGCCAATCGTGGGGAGTGGTAGCTTAAGGGGCTAAGGCTCTAGGGCTCCAGGTTGTTGGTTTGGGGATCTGAGGATACGGCCATTGGTGGGTTGTCACACCCCTTACTACCCAGCCAAGTCCCAAGCCAGGTTAAAATTGTGTCGGGAAGGGCATTTTTCCAGATTTTCTCCCTAATTTAGTCGCGTCCAATTCCTCCCCGTCACTAGGGGGCTTCCACATTACGCTACTACTACCACTCGGACAGAAGGGCCAAAGACTATCACGTGTTTCCTCCGAACCATGTGATGCCAGCCGACAGCATTTTTTCGAACTGTTCGCTCACGTACGATTGGGGGCGGAGTAACACACTCGGAGGACAGCGCTATCCGCTCCTTCCGCTTGCGTGAGCTCACAGACGCCCCTGATTGGCTGTAGAGCCGTGATTAATGTCGCAGCACTAAGTTCCTCGCCTCTAAGAGAGCTCGGCTAGCTAGAACAGCTCAGCTCTCTCTAGACCAACGGCTACGAGAGGTTACAGCATCACCTGGGAATCAAACTCGCGATCTCCAGATGATCGGGCGAGCACTTTACCACTGCGCCACTCGGAGGCCCAGCAGCTGAAAGATTAACAACATATTCAGTCAGCCAATCGTGTCGCAGTAGAGCAGATACAAATCAAGACCTTAAGTTGAAATTCAGATACAAACTCGAGTTAGCTGAACTTTGGAACGCATTTGTGCACGGAACGAGGGTTGTGGAATTTGGCCCTGATTACTTACAAACTTCACAATCAGTGTGCAGAACCGGAAACCGTATAATGACCCAGACCTACCTACTATAATTTACTTATTCATCTCTATTTTGAATTACAATATACCCAACGAAAACCCAACATGATTCCTGCTGATTTTTATAGCCATGCCAGATATACGAGATTTAATGAAAATAATCTTTCCTCACTTTCTGCACTGTGTTGTAGCTGCCATTGGAAAGGAAGGTAAATGCAGCCTCTTTTCCCTTTACTAACACTCATACCTTGGTATAGTATAATCGCCTCATTGCACTTATTGTCATCTGTGTTTCACAGTCATGTCTCAAAGAATTGTGCACGATTTTTTAAAGTCATTGAAAAACATTATACGTTTCAAGGCTATAACTGACTAAAGGTGAAAAAAAAAGAGCAATGGGGCAAATATACTGTAGCATTACAGTGTTATAAAGAAATGTCCAGAGTATAAACACTACTGTAGTTTGACCCTAACACGTGGTTCGGTGTGGTATGTGGGGGGTAAATAAAGGATCGTGGAAGCGACTCAATACTATCCAGTTTGTTTTATGTTCATGTATTAATGACATTGCAACGCACATAACAGCATAGTTCGACAGCAGATCACACCCTAGTATGCTGGTATGTCTTTGCATCACATCCATTTGTGTTTTTGGTCATGAACTGTGTGTCCCGTGCTTTGGTATTCTGGTTTGAGGTGTTCACATGTTGTTGCGTGTGTCGTGCTGAGATGTCTATCTTCAGGTATGCTTAGACTGATGTGTGTTTGTGTTTAGGAGGAATTCTGCTACCCTGTGGAGTGTCTGACTCTGACCGTAGACGAAGTGATGCACATCAGACGGGTCCTGGTCAAAGCCGAGCTTGAGAGGTATCAGCAGAGCAAAGACCTCTACAATGCCCTGAAGAAAGGAAAGGTGAGTCGCTTGGTGAAAGCACTACATAATAATTCCTGGCTTGAGGGTATCGAGGATGCCTTTGATGCATTTTAAATGTTTATAATGCTTTAGGAATATGAATGTATAGTTTTTTGGGTTTGTTTGTTTGTTCTCAGCTTTGCTTTTGTTGTCGGACAAAGAAGTTCTCACTTTTCACCTGGTCCAACACGTGTCGGTTCTGCAAGCAGTGAGCCAAGCTTTTATTCCCTATTTTCTTTTATTTAAGAAATGTATTTATACTGGTGGCACAGTGGATTAGTTGTTAGCGTTGTCACATTGCCCTGCCAGGGTCAGGGTTCGATTCCCACCTCAGGTTTGTGTGGAGTTTGCATGTTCTACCTGTGCTTAATAGGTTTCCTCCAGGTTCTCCGGGTTCCAGTCCAAAGACAAGCAGGTTAAGTTAATTGGCGTTCACAAATTGTCCTGTGTGTGTGTGTGTGTGTGTGTGTGTGTGTGTGGGTTTGTGTATGGTTATACCCCCCTGTCCAGGGTGTTCCCTGTCTCATGCCCAAAGTCTCCTGGGATAAGCTCCAGGGCTCATATTCACAAAGCTTCTTAAGCCTAAAAGTTGCTCCTAGTGACGAAATTCTAAGAAAATTCTTAGAATTATGACATTTTCTTAGAAATTCCCCTTAAATTTAGGACTAAATCTTAGTAAAGATAAAAATGATTCACAAAACATCTTAGCCTTAAAAACAGCTCCTAAGGTAAAAATTGTTAAGAGAGGAGGAATTTTAAGAGGCTTAAGAGGACAAAATGGCAGAAAGAATTATTCTCCAAACACTGAATGTAAAGCTAAAAGTAAACACTGCTCTTCTGTCCAATTTGGTTTGCTTGTTGTTTTACTTCCTTCCATCTATCTTGGATTGTTGGCTACATACCATCCAAAAGTGCAACTTAACCAGACTGTCCTGGAATCATATAAATTTGTAAAAGATGAGTCATTTTGACTCGTCTAGCTGCCACCTAACACACAGTATGAATTCAGATCAATTCCTGCTATCCGTTATCACCCAAATGAGGATGGGTTCCCTGTTGAGTCTGGTTCTTCCTATTGCCATCTCAGGGAGTTTTTCCTTGCCACTGTTGCCCTCGGCTTGCTCACCATGGACTTAAATAATTCTTTTGATTGTGTAAAGCTGCTTTGCGACAATGACAATTGTTAAAAGCGCTATATAAATAAAATTGAATTTTATTTTGCTCCAATTAATCTGAAATGGATTACAAGCAATAAAATCAATATAGTAAATAAATATAGTAACTACTGCGTGGAAATTGGTTGCTTCAAAAGGAGACACATTTTCAACATTTAGCTGTTTGATTATCTTTAAGATATTTAGCCTATAACAGAAACTTTGAATGAAGTAGATTATATAAAGTCATGATTATACAATTTCTATATATACTGTCACTGTTACTGCCTGTTCCGTTATCATATATTCTATTTTCACAAAGAGCGCATTTTTCAAGACCTTTACAGATTTATCATCAACCAATCACAGTCCTTGAATTGCTACATCATCCTTAGCAATGGGGTCGACCACACCTCCTCACTAAGATAAAGGTTTTTGCACGTTCCTTACTGAGAGTTGCTCTGAGAAGTTTCCTAAATCACTTTTAGTCTAGGACTCCCAGCTAGCAAAGAAGCTTTGTGAATACGACGAGCCCAGGCCGCCTCCGTGACCCTGAACGCAGGATAAGGAAGCATAGTAGACAATGAATGAATTAATTACATTAGTATAAAATTCCTCCTTGTACTCCTAAATTAACTCCTAAATAAATAAAATGGACTAGTCAGTCTTTAACTAACCATTCAGACCATTTTATAACACTATGTTATAATTCTACCATGAAATCACATATTTCTTGGTCAACTTAAAAAGTTACAAGAATCATAAGCATTTCACTGTATATCATACACAGTATATGGCTATGTACAGTATATGACAAATAAAATTTGAACGCATACATTTTTTAAACAATATTGGAAAATAGATTGACTTTCGCTTCCACATCAGATTCTTGAGATACAGTTCCAAATTTATTTCCGTTCCAGGCTAGGGAGTATGGAAAGTTTCAAGGGTGTGAATATTTATTCACGGATCTAAAAAAAAAAGCCTGACTATAAATAACTGTTTTTTGTACTGCACTAATTAGTATAATTATATGTTAGAAATAATGTGTTTACCTGAACAGGTTTATAATAAGTGTTAAAAGGTTACAAGAACAGGGTGCCGTTTTTTTTTCCCTTTACAAAATGTGTTAGTTTTTGGAAATTACTGTGTTGTAAGAAAAATACACCACTTCAGGACATGCCGTTACTGGAAAATCATCAGCCTTACTTTTCAGTAATAGTGTAGGCTTTACTAACCAACCTCTGCTGTATTTGTTACAGAGCTGTGTGTTCACAGTGTTGTGAGAAGGTATGTACAGTATGACTCCTGGCTCTTCATGTACACGTATTATGATACTGCAATGTGAATAGATGCAAATTAATTACCGAATCTCATTCTTTAAGATGAAGCTGCCCTCCAAGCCGTATGCCAACCTGCCCGTTTACTCTCTCGGCCCCACTAGCCTGTCTAAGAAGGACGCTGTCCCAGTCACAGCCCAAGTGGAGAAGCCCTCATCCAACCAGCGCAACAGCCTGAAACCCTCCACATCCAGGTTAGATTTTTTTTGAAAGAGTTTCTTTCTCTTTTGTAGATCAGAATAATGTATTTTTACTAAATTCTTCCATCCAGTACAAGAAGCTTCTTCCCATATTTTCATATTTTTTTCCCATTTAAGCGCAATATTACCTGGAGGAATTGTCAAAATTAGATTAATAATAATAAGATTGTCGCCTTGCACCTCCAGTATCCGGGTTCGATTCCCGTCTGTGTGCATAGAGATGTACTCCTCATGTTTGATGGGTTTCCTCCAGTGCTCTGGTCTCCTCCCACAGTCCAAAGACATGCAGATTAGATTAAGTGGTGTTTCCAAATTGCCCGTAGTGTGTGAATGTTGACCGGAGGTCCTACCATAATATTGGGCACAATGCTCGCCACTGGCCTCCACGGTCCCTAGTTGGACTACACAGATTCCTAGATGGACGGATGGACATGGAATGTTGTGGCTCATTATAAATTCTCACATGTTAATGTAATATTTGTATTCATTTATGATATAAATTTTCAGAACCATCTGGTATAAATTACCTATAGGGGTGAGAATCTTCTTCAGATTCACATTACAAGCCACATTGTAAAATTTATTTGGGGGTCAGACTGGATTTTCATGTCATGACGGTTCACATGACTTTTATCTGGCTTTAATGTGAACACACATCTATCCTTTGAAACGGCATGTGTGTAAACATATATACGCTCTCGCCGTCTGGGTCAAAACACGTCACGTTCGCGCAAGCACTCATTCATTTTAAACAATAGATACGATTTATATATATTGAGTTTTTTTCTCTGGAGGAAGGCAACAAGTTAGTTGGGTGTATTTGTTAAGGTCCAGAAGAAGGAAGAAAGCTAGGTGCCACACTTTAGCTGTTTTAGCGGATATTGCTAGCACTGCACTCACGGTGCAGATGATAAACAGTATATCCAATCTAGGACCACACACGAAAGTGACTCAGATCTGATCTGAAGAACATCTGATTTGTGTGATCAGACAGCCCTAAAAAAAAGGTAAAAAAATAAATAAATCGGATTTGATTCACTTCAGGCTGTTAATGTGAAGTTTTGTGGAGGCAACAAAAGCACCACAACTAGCAGCTAGATACGTATAAAAAAGAATACATATGAAGTACATATTTCTTTCTTTCCTAGACTTAGATTTTTTTTATTTTGGGCTAATTTACTTGAGCCCATGTTACGGTCACATTAACATGTTCGAAGTAACCCGTTATCAATCGTCATGAATACAAAACATTCATGTCACATGACCCCATCTTATATTTACTGTGCACTCCCACTAGTGCATACACATCTCATGATGAGGAGCTCCTTAACAATAGGCCAAATACATTATCATTTGGTTAATACTTGTCTCACTCTTCACAGAGCGTCCAAGGATGGGGAGGGCAGCACATCCAGAGATGAACTGGACTTCCCAAAGGAGCTGACAGAGGACTGGAGTACCATGGAGGTGTGCGTGGGCTGCAAGACGTTCATCAACGACATCATCTCCAGCAGCAAACGCAACCTATCCATGGCTAGCACACGATCACGGCAAAAGCGCAAAACCCAGTCCTTGTACATGTCTCCTTCCAGATCTCGCAATTTCTGTCCCACGGAGCAGACCATCAAGGAAGCCTAGGCAGGAGTAGCCCCGTTGCGGTCATTTATTCATCCTGTTTAGTCTTGGAGAATGTGTTTTATGTGTGTCAGTCCAAGATGTAGACCAGGTGTGTCAAGATGAGTATGTCGCATATGACGACGGCCAAAAAAATATATCATGTACGAGTCATATCTGTAATTTCTCTGGAAGAAACCTGTCCTTTCCTCCTGTTATATGACCGTCTGTTGCTCTAGGGGTCATTTTCCCGCCACTGTGAGCGAACGTCTTAACAAAGGGTCGGCATTTCTAATGGTTTGGTCCGGCTGTCCAGTTCATCCTGTCTGTTTAGTCTGATTTCAGCATGAAGAATGTCTTCCACTTCGAGTATGAAGACTAGATGGCGTGATGGCTGCCGTATCACCAAATCGAAAGGAAGATTTATTGTTGCTTAGTTTCTGCTAAAGTTTCTGTTAAAGAAGAATGTATTTATGTCCTTCCTCAACTGTACCAGCGCCCCCGTCTCAGGAAAAAGGAAAATGTGACGTTAAACTATAGAAATGTAGTTTACCAAAGGCTTGATAGCCCCCCTTTTTTTAAAACCAGCTTTTTTCATACAGTATATTTCATATTCCAGATGTGCATGTAACACTGGGAGAAAAGGTATCGAATGTGACCTAAATGTATATTTTTATTAGAGTGAGAACCATACAGTTGTATGTAAATAGTACGCTGAAGGATCAGCCCCAGACCTGTAAATAATGTTTACTCAGGAATAAATGAAGTAGACAGACAGACAGACAGACCGGGGACTCGGCCGTCTGCTCTCTTTCGCCCAGTTACTGACCAAATGCTTTTCTCCTCATTTGGTGTTTGTTTAGACTGCTGCTTTGTTAGACAAACCGTTTGATAATTGCAAAAATAAAAACAATTCTCAAGATATATATATTTTTTACTTTGGTTTAACTATGGTGTTTATGACTTTAGTAAAAAATAAATTAATTAATTAAAAAAAGGAAGCTCATTTCATTTCCCAACCTCAGCTTCTTAACATTTTCTAGGAATTTGGATGAAGAGCTTGCTTGTGCCAAAATAACTCTACAATCTCAATGCTTTGTTTTTTGGACCTGCTGTACATAATAAATATCATGCAATAGGAGATACATTTACAGTAGCAACATGATCTAAAATATTATCGTGTATTCTCTGTTAGTGTTTATATAGTTTTAAAATAATATAATTATTGTAATTATTGTCACGGTCGCGTAATTTTTTGTTATGTTTTCACAGAATGCACTTTCACATGACAGCAACTGCTGAGTTTGTTTTTATGTATTCATGTATTTTTATTTTTTTTTAAACCTGTTGTGAAGCTGTGCGGTCAGGTGTGAGCAGCTGGAACAGTAGGCCTTAAGGTATTTTCCGTTCCCTTTCATCTATTAAAAATGCAAGCGGAACAAAACCTGCACCAGTCACGGGTTCTTTTGGCTGAATGTAGTGCAGACGACCCAATCAGACTGTTGGTTCATTTACTGTATCACCTCTCTGTAAAAGATGAACAATGTGCATGAAAAAGCTATGGTCCTTTTATTTTATTATTATTATTATTATTATTTTATTTTATTTTATTTTTTGATTGAGCAAATCAGTTTATAATAAACATATTTCATGCAGAGCAATTTGGGGACTTTATTATTATTATTTTTTTTTTCACATTTCTGTGTAAGTGGGTATACTACTGCCAGACATTAAGAGCATAAAAATGCAGTCATTTAGCAGGACTAATTTAAAATGAAGTATGCTTAATGTTTTTTTCTCTCTCTTTGTTGTGGAACATATTTGTTTCAAAATACACTGTATATACAGTGCTGTGCATTTTGGCTGTGATAAAGCGCCATCTAGTGTTGGATTGTGGCCTACTCATAAATTAAAAATTTTAAATCCTAATGACAAGCAATGATTTCAATTATCAGTGGTGCAGAACACCTGTCACCTTGTTTTTAAATGCTTAATATATGCATTAAGCAGGTTGATTTGGAGCTATTATAATTTAAGCCAACTTTCTGTTTTGTTTTTGCTTTTCCCCTACTTTTACATATTAGACCTAAATATGAAACTATGCACTTAGTAGACTAGGTTTGGAGCTAAAGGTATCCTGTCTTCCAAAGCTGCTTTCTTCTATTTCCAGAAGTATATTCTTAGTATCTTCATAGGCATTTTCTTGCTGGGCTAGAGACAGATGGCTCATCTACAAACGAAGAGTCCCATGGGGCATGACTCTAAATGGCATGAGATGGTGACAACAGATTTACAGACAAAAGACAGTTGTTAGAAAATAAGAAACGGCAGTGGTTTTCATTCTGTTCTGGTTTCCTAAAGTTTGCCAACCCTTGCTAAGGAGGTCAGTTGTTCAAGTCAGTGGATTTGTGCAACAGTTATTACCATCTGCCCATCAGCACACATGTATACTAATTAATAACCTGGCTTCTAATCCTACAGGAATCCCACGCTTCAAACTCTTCCAGTTTTTAAGATGTATGCCTTATATCTCCAGAAGAATGTGGGTACTACTATATTTGGACAATAGGCTGCTATGTGCCCCAAGGCATTTGAGACATGTCCAGTCTACTTGCATACACTATGTGAACTGAGCACTACCTAAGAAACTACCTAACACCTAGGTTGTCTACACAACTAATTGTCTGGAGCCTTGATCATCTGAGAATCCTAGCCTCTCCATGTTAACGTATGGCATATAATACGCTTTATCTGTCCGATTCAGTGAATTAGCCACGTGTGGTAAAGGCTTCTGAGGATGCTAGGACAGCCAATTGTAGATGCAATGGTAACCAGGCTAGGCTTGCTGGAGCTGTGGGGTTTTAGGAAGTGGATTGTCAGCTTATGGCTGGATGGAAAAGGAAATGTGTTACTGGAGACATTTCTGGAGATCATAACAAACAAAATGAGTCCACTTGGGAGTGGTGTCCCATTGGAAAGACCAAGGATTTATCTTTGATCCTTTACAGGTTGGGGGAGCAGTATGTTCACAGAAAGTGCAAATAATGCAAGTGACCTACAGTATTCTCTGGTGTCATGCTAAAAAGCACATTACAGTACCTAGCTGGAATTGGTGGTGGTGCACCAAGTTCTTCTCCCAGTGTCTTCAAAGTAGCCACGTTACCCTTCTCAGACATCATTATTACGGTCATTTATACTGAATGTGATTTTTGTACTGTAACATCTAAAGAACATCTTGAATATGGTTTATATTATAGTGAAATACTAAAATACTACTCACTCACTCATTGTCTATACTGCCTAATTCTGTATACAAGGTCACAGGGGACCTAAAGCCAATCCCAAGAGACTTAGGGCATGAGGCGGGCTACAACCTGGACAGGGTGCCAATCCATTGTATGGCACACACACACATACTCATTCACACACTATAGTGATTTGGGAATGCCAGTTAGCCTAATCTGCATGTCTTTATACTGTGGGAGGAAACCTACCAAGCACAGGGAGAACATGTAACCTCTATGCGCCACATCCCCCGTACAGTCCTCCATGCGCACTGGAATCGAACCTGGACCCTGGAGATGCAAGGCGACAGTGTTAACCACTAAGCCACCATGACGCCCACTAAAATACTATTTCATACCAAATACAATTATTTCAAATGGCATCAAATCAGTGTACACTAAAATTGCACTTTGGGGCTCTCTTGTTACCAAAATATTGCTTTATCTTATTATCTAAATCCAGTCTCCGTAATCCTGAACAGTTTAAGGTTGGCCTGATCTGGCACAACTGACTCATGACGTCATTATTAATTTGTTCTTGTTCTTGTTATTAAATTATTACAAAAATACTACAGTTTACTATGGCATGTAGTAAATACAAGAATAAATACTACAGTTTGCAATATATTACGATAGTAAATACAGCAGTTTACTTCCTATTATTGAATTATTAAAAAAAATACTACAGTATACTATGGCATGTAGAAAATTATTATAGCAAATACTATGTGGTGGCAGAAATTACTAGAATAAATACTACAGTTCCCTATGGTGTGTAGTTAATTTCTACAGTAAATACTACAGTTTGCAACAGCACGTATTATTAGAATAAAAACTACAGTTTACTACAGTGTGTAATAAATTATTATAGTAAATACTGAAGTTTACTATGATGTACTGTAGAATTTACTATAGTAAACTATAGTATTTGTCCTATGGGTATTCATGTCTGATTCTATTTCAGTGCCTGGAACCATGAGTTAGCCAGCACACTAAATATGAAAAAAAAAGTATAAGTATAAAAAGTTTGTTACTTTATATAATACTTATAATACTGTACGTGAAATACACCATCACAGCGCAGGATGTTTTAATGCCCTGGATCTCTTGAAGCTGCAAAAAAACAAGAAGAGTAGATTAATTCTAAAATCCTAAAAGGACCCATATAGCCTTTACATTAAATTTAGCTCCTGAAAAAATTGAATAAGATTTTTCACACAGATTCAGCAGTTCTATAAGGATGCTTTTTAGTGCAGTGTGTGTGTGTGTGTGTGTGTGTGTGTGAGAGAGAGAGAGAGAGAGAGACAGAGAGATCTGCACTTTTTCACATTTATGAAACATTTCAACAAGTACATTATTTGTCTTGTTAGCAGGCCAAAAGGTTTGAATGTAATTTGAGGAGTAATTTAACGCATCCCGCACTGTGTCATTTCACCTGAGCATTAAGAATAACCATTTGTCCATTAGGTGACTCCTGCTGATTGCTCTTAGGCTTAACAAGCCTCAGGAAATTATCTGCTCTGAGGTGAAATAAGCAGATGCATAAAAATCAGTTATACTGTACAGTTTATCTCAGGAAAGTTGAACAAGGCCAATAAAGTAGTGAGACTGGATCTGCAAAGAGGGGAGCATGTATAACAGAGGAGTGCTAATAAGAAAAAGCTGGAGCACCTTTACACCCTGGCTGGACATAAAGTAAAATCTGGATTGAGATCTGAATCTTCACTACCTTTTATAGTTGCCGGGGTAGTATCATCAGTAACATTTACATTTTGTAGCTTTAGAATGTGCCGTATTTTAACTAGATGTGTGTATATGATGAAGCTTTACTTTAAAAGTGACTTATGGTCCAAAATGTTTTAAAAGGTGCACTATATACATTTCCAGCATATACTGTAAAGAGTATAAAACAGGAACATGTACAGTTTAGTTCCTTTTCACTGACTTCCATGTGTCCACGTCATGGGCATACAAAAATGTATATAACCTTCATTCATTCATTCATTCATCTTCTATACCGCTTTATCCTGTGATCAGGGTTGCGGGGGGCCTGGAGCCTATCCCAGGAGGCTTTCGGGCACAAGGCAGGGTACACCCTGGACAGGGTAGTATATAACCTTACTGTATTAAATTTAATATAATAAACTATAGTAAAATAATGTTTTAAATGCTACAGTTTACTACGATGTGTAAAGAATTACTAGAATAAATGCTACACTTTTCTATAGTGTATAGTAAATTGCTTTGGTAGGCATTACAGTTTCCTATGGCATGTAGTTAATTATTATAGCAAAACTACAGTTTAATTCAGCATGTCATAATTACTAGCATAAATACTACAGTTCACTACGGCGTGTAGTAAATTATAATAGTAAAGTATGGTAGTAATTACTAGAAAAAATACTACAGTTTAATATGGCATGTAAAAAAATACTATAGTAAATACTACAGTTTACTTCGGTGTGTAGTAATTACTAGAATAAATACTACAGTTTCATATGGCATGTAGAAAATTACTATAGTAAATACTACAGTTTACTTCGATGTGTAGTAATTGCTAGAATAAATACTACAGTTTCATATGGCATGTAGAAAATTACTATAGTAAATACTACAGTTTACTTCGGTATATAGTATTTACTGGAATAAATACTACAGTTTAATATAGCATGTAGAAAATTACTATAGTAA
>JAQQZS010000021.1:10098276-10108376 GCA_030068045.1 Platyallabes tihoni | reverse complement strand
AGTTTACTTCGGTATATAGTATTTACTGGAATAAATACTACAGTTTAATATAGCATGTAGAAAATTACTATAGTAAACACTGCAGTTTACTTCGGTGTGTAGTAATTACTAGAATAAATACTACAGTTTCATATGGCATGTAGAAAATTTCTATAGTAAATACTACAGTTTACTTCGGTATATAGTATTTACTGCAATAAATACTACAGTTTAATATAGCATGTAGAAAATTACTATAGTAAATACTGCAGTTTACTTCGGTGTGTAGTAATTACTAGAATAAATACTACAGTTTAATATGGCATGTAGAAAATTACTATAGTAAATACTGCAGTTTACTTCGGTGTGTAGTAATTACTAGAATACTGTACAGTAAATACCCCAGTTTAATATGCCACGTAGAAAATTACTATAGTAAATACTACTGTTTACTTCAGTGTGTAGTAATTTCTCCAATTAATACTACAGTTTAATATGGCATGTAGAAAATTACTAAAATAAAGTCTACAGTTCAATACGGTGTGTGGAAATTAATAGATTTAATAGTACAGTTTATTGCAGCATTTACAGATATTACTATAGTAAATATTACAGTTTACTTCAGCATGTAGCAAATTACTATTGTGTAGTCAATTACTAGAATTTTACAGTTTACTTCGCTGTGTAGTGAATTAATGTAGTAAATACTAGGGTTTCCTAGGTGTATGACTATAGTATATACAGCAGTTCACTATGGTCTGTAGTAAATTGCTACAGTATAGTGAACACTACAGTTTAATTTGTCATGTAGTAAATAATAGAATAAATACTACAGTTTACTACAGTGTGTATAAATTACTAGAATAAATACTAAAGGTCCTTATGGTGCATGGTCTATGATGTATTTCTATAATAAATACTACAGTTAACTACAGCATGCAGTAAATTACTGTAATAAACGCTACAGTTTACTATAGTATACTATAATATTTGTCCTGTGGGTATTCATGTCTGATTCCATTTCACTGGCTGTAACCCTGAGTCAGCCAGCACACTAAATGTAGTATAAAAAAAAAAAAACACACATGTAAGACAGCATATGTTACTGACATTAACACTTGTTAAAATTTCATGACAGTAAATACTAATGTCTGCACATATTTATATTGTTCACAGCTCTGATGTTTTTTTTTTTTTTTAAAAGAAAATCCATCATGTAAAATGATCATGTACGTGAGGCGTGACCATCATGGCAGTGTAAGCAGGCACAACAGTTGTGTTCCGTAGATCTGAATCTGCAACAAATTTGCAATGCAAAACATTAGCATAAGATTTTGCATGACCACAATAGGCCTACAAGCACTATCTCAGTGTATAAGAAACATATCATAATTCATGAGGTTCTGCTTGACAGCAGCTGTGTAGTTGTTGTATTTTGTCTCATTTAGCTGGTAATATGCTAATCCACAATTTGTCCAGAATTCCATAGAGACAAAGAAAAGGGTAGTTATCTTAAATAAAAAGCCAGAGACCCACTATATATTATAAAACATAATAAATACCTGTATACCTAATTGCCACACCATAGATGTGTGTGCTCACAGCTTCCCATGCGGTAAACATTTCTCATCAAAAGAAAGAATTCAAGTCATATCAATAAATCTTTTCACAGAACTACGGTCGAGTGCTTTTTGTGACCTTTTTGCAGCAACTTTGAATTTAAAAGATAAGGCCTTCATTGCAAGTAAACAAAGAGTCAACCGAAATAAGTGCAGCACATCAGCAGTTTCTCTTTGTCGAAGATAACAAATAATAGTCGTCGAGCTGCGCATGTTTTTCGCATTACCTCTGAAGGAATGTGTCTTTATAAAGTGACATTAAATGTGATACTCTTACAGTATATTACAGTATAGTGAGAAAATTGTGTTTTCCACATGTAGTGAATGAATGAATCCTTGTAGGGTTTCAAGGATATTCATCTTGAGTATAATAATGATTATGCACAGACAGCTGCTGTTGTGATCCTGAGAAGCTCCCACAGCTCCACTATATAAATGTCCGCTTATCTGATTAGAGATTCTTTGACGGAAGATGCTGCACACCATCAAAGCCACAAAGTGAGTCATTCTGCAATGCATATAAAGCATATGCTTTCTCAGTTGGTCTAGAGTCTCAGTTGTGGTCCTTTCAGTTAAATATTTCTTGGCCAAGGAGCCGATCAGATGTACAACTATTGGCCACTTTCCTCAGTCAGGGCGGATTTGGACGGTTAGAGACGCAGATCAAAGCCAGAGACCCATGGTCAAACAGTTTGTACGGTAAAGACCCTTTAGAAGTCCAGACGTCGGTTTTTGGGTCATAACACTCAAAGCAGTCGGAGTCCTCGATGACGTCGTGGCTGTTAAGGAAGCGGCCTCCTGTCACGTAGAGCTTATTGTCGATCACAGTAGCGGCATGATGCATCCTCCTTTCCCTCATGTTCTCACATTTAACAAATTTGTTGGCTTTGGTGTCGTAAGCAATCATCCTTCTTGTGTACCCTTAATTGGACAAAAACGAAATCTGTCAAACACTTAAGTAAACAACTTAAGTACCCTTGTTTATGATTGTGCTATACAAGTTTGTATTGCTCTCACCTCCAATGATATAAATCTTGTCTTCTATGAGAGCAGCTGGTGCACAGACATTCTTTACTGTCCTGGTCTCCATTCTTAACCACTGGTTGCGTGAAATGTGATAAACCTTAAGAAGATAAACAGTATTTGACTTGTTAAAAGGAATCAGACCATGATTTAAGGTATGATTTAATACTATACAGTAAGTAAACCCTACCTAATTACCTGTATCAGTCTCACTGGATTCTGCATGGAGTCCTCCCCTCCGAACACATAGATTCTTTGGTCATTGGCAGCCACTGCAGGATGGAGTACTGCTGTAGGCATTGGGGCCATAGGTTCCCACACGTTAAACATGCTGTTGTAGCGCTCCACTCTGTTCGAGATCTGTTTGTCGGCCCCTATGCCTCCAAGAACGAAGATGAAGTGCAAGTAAGACACGCTCTGATGGGCATAACGCGGTTCAAGCATGGGTTCGGCCGTCCTCCACTGGTTTGTCTTAAGTGACAGGGTATAGACCGTGGCACTAACTGTGCTGTCTCCTGATGCCATGCTGAGGCTAAGACCTCCAACAACATACAGAATACTATGAATGCATACATAAGCAGCCTTGTACAAACGCAAGGGCAACTTGGCCAGCCACTGCCAGCGCTGCGTACGCTCATCGTAGAGCAATGCCTCCCGAGATGTCTGCTCATTGTTCTTGCGACCGCCTACGACAACTAAAGTCTCTTGGCAGGTGTAACGACGAGGCGTAGTCCAGAGAGGTTTCAGCTCACGTGTGCATTTGGTGCTAACGGAAAACATCAGTCGACGCATTGACTCAATGATCTCTGTGCAAAGGGTGGACGACTGGACGAGTGGATCATTGGCTATGAACTGGAAAAGGTACGTAGGATGGATGTACCTCAAGCGCACCTTCTTGAAGAGATCATGGATGGCACCACGCCGAGAAAAAGGATCGTGATGGATCCAGGCCAAGAGTGTTTCAAACACCTGCTCTTCCTCAGCACAAAGCCTGTCATCCTCCAGGTAGCACATTAACTCAGGCAGTGAGAGCTCACAAAAGTCCTCAGAGGCAGCCACGTCCGAGAAACAGCGCACAGCCAACTCCTTTGCTCGCTCTCTTAAACTGTCACAGTGCAGGATTTCTGAAAGTCGGATCATGCTCAAGCAGTTGTCCGGGTTCAGCTGCTCCTGCAAGAAGGCTGAGCAGGCCTCAAAAAGCCTCGTGTACTGCAGCATGGAGGCAGCTTGCATTAGAGGCAGCACTATTTCCATGCTTATAGTAATGCTTCCGGTGTAAATATAGTCCACGATACCGCTCAAGATCTCCGAGCTGATCCCTTTTAGATCCACTCTAGTTTGGCCGCTCTCACGGAAGTTGCTGCAAAACATGGCACGGAAGTAAGGGCTGCTGGATACTAGAACGTTCCTGTGGCATGGGATCTCCAAATCTTCAGTGCAGAGAAGCATGTCGGTGAAGATCCGCTCATGCCTGAGACAGTTGAGATGGCACAGCATTTGGGATGGGAGTTCCTGATCTTTGAATGGAAGATGCTCGAGAGATGAATAGGCCATTCTAAGTAAGTAAAAGAAATTACATGTAATGTAATCATTGGGAGATACTTTTATGTGAAGTAACTCACACTCAAGGCTTGCTCATGTAACTAAAAGTGGCAGTTTGACAGTGTTGGACAAATATGTTCTAACTTCATAACTTTCTGTTTCTTAGCCAATACACTCTGATATTCTGTACCACTAAGACTTTGTATCATGGAACTTGTGAACCAGATATAGTTTTTTCTTCGCTGGGGTTACATTTCTTGTTGGGTATTATTTCCTCCTTTAAACCATCAGCATTCATGTAATGCTTGTAGGCCACTGTTTCCTAATGATCCAAACTGATTTTAATAAGGCGGATATGTCACATTCCAGCTGTGTCCAAGCCCTCACCGGGTTTGCCTTTCACAGTCTCGCTGTCTGTATGAGGGCATTTACTGAAGCTATTATTGGCATTGAGTGTGCATTTGCCCCAGAGACAGCTACCGATTTTAAACCCCCGCTATATCATACACAGGCCATGCTGGCTGTTATTTTAAGAGGTTAATCATTATTGGGTATTATTAACAGCTATTACCAAGAGTGTGACAACAGAGAATGACCAATGGCATTCCCCAGCGTTGTCATATAAAAAGGAATCAAGTGACAATTACTATTAAAAAAAAAAAAAAACCACAATGAGTGCTTAAAAGAGTAAAACGGTGTAAAACATATGAACTGTAATAAGCTAATCCACTTTTTTTTAAAATAACTTGAATGAATAAAATCGTAGAAAGGACTGAGTTAACGTGTTTTATCAACAACTAGAATGTGTAAATGAGCACTGTGAGTATTAAATTAACACTGGGGACTTAGCACTTCATCAGCAAACCTCTCAGATCTCATCAATGAATGAAGGTGGGGTTTAATCATTTTATGTAACATTACATATAGTAGAATGTAAGCAGTTAAAACAATGCGTCTAACAGATGGATGAAAACTGAAGACGTTCCCTAAAGGAGTAAATCCCATTTTAAACAATTAAACCATTAAAATCTTTATAAATAAATGTAAGATGTATAGATAAATTTAATATAATTTGGACCTTATCATAAATGAGCATACATAAATTAACATGAGCAACGTTACAATAAAAAATAAAATTATTGTTAATAATGCTTATGATAAATCTCCAGTACACTGTCTAATAGACCCATGTGCAATGTGCGCTTGCTTACCTTCAAATTTCTGGTCAAAATCAACTACAGTTCAACACACATTCACGTCCTAAAACCGTTCTCGTGTAAAGATAATGGCAGGCCGACACGAATGTAGAGAAAGCTTCATTGAGCGCGCAGGTTAAGAGCTTGCCATGAGGTTGCTGCGTACATTCCAGGTTCCCAGAATAGTCCTAAAGACTGCACTTGCCCATGCCTTTGATCCTCTCCTTGCTTGTTCCCACACTGGTTAGTCATAGACCATGTGCTTTGTATGTTTACTATTACAGGGACCAAGGGCTTAGCTTAGACTTGGGACGGTTAACAAGGTTCAGGGGTTTGTTAACGCCCCACACTGTTCTTGTGTAACCCAGGAAGCTGGTAAATATAGAGATGTGCTGATGGCTGGGCTGAGTAAGGGGAACAGCTGAGTATATGGGAACGGTTACTTTTGGTTTGCCCCAGACTGGGGAGGTGAGGAGGACCATTCACCTACTACACATTACTATGGGGACAGGAATAAAAAGTCATGTTTGCCATAATGTGAGTTTTGCATTAATGTCAAAGACTGTCATTATATTAATGTGCAACTTTGATTTGAACGAAGAACAAAAAAGGCTATCTCTTCTGCTGAAGCTCCTTACCCACCCTGCGATCCAACACTTTACTCAATGATAAACAACCAATGAGTTTTAGGCAGATGCAACAGGTAATATAATGTATGTCATTTAGCCCTTGTATATTAAAAAATGCATGTATGTGTGTTTTTCCCATTTCATGCACCAATATTTTATTTTATAGCCATTTTATTCCAATCTACATGTATAAGCTGGGTACTAAGGGTGTACCTTTAAAATGACCTCATCATTTAATAGCATAATACCACTGAATGTTAAAGAGGGTGGTGCACGGTGGACACGGTCTGTGTGCAAGGAGTTGCATGTTCTCCCCGTGCTTGATGGGTTTCCTTCGGGTACTCCAGTTTCCTCCCACAGTCCAAAGACATGCAGATTAGGGTAACTGGCACTCCCAAGTTGCCAAAATTGTGTGTGAATGGGCATTTGTATTGTGTTGACTAGAGGTCCTCCATGGGAATACTGTAAATACAGTGGTAATGACCATTGACCAATCATTTCTGATTTCACAGAAATGCCCTAGTTGAGCCTAGTTTAACCATGCAGTATCTTAGCTAATCTATGCATGTAAACATCCTAATTGAAACAGCACATTTGGAAGAGGAGTTGAGTCATGAAAAAAACACATTTTCCAGCTGGAACGTTAACAGATGCAAAATTTTTTAAATATGAGACCTTTAAAGGGACTTTTCTTACTTAACTTTGTTCTTCCTGCCATTTTTTCGGTAAATCAACTTCCTGTGAAACATGAGCCTTGTGGAATACACTGATCAGCCATGAAATTATGACCACTTTTGCTATGTCATGATCACTACAGACCAGGACTACACCCCACAAGAGCTGCAGTTTTGTACTTGCTCTGACCCAGTCCTCTGGCCATCATAATTTCGCCCTTGTCAAAGTCACTCAAAATCTTATGCCTAAACTTCAGGAAAAACGGTTACCTTGCTGCTTACTGTAATATATCCCGCTCACTTCCCACCACCATTGTAATGAGATATTAAAAATGTAGTTACTGTTAGAAGGGCCAGACTATAATGGCTAGATGTTGGCTAAACTGTAGGCCTTATGGGATATTCCCAAGCTGCAGTGGTCAGGACACACCAAAAGTTATCCAAGGACAGAAAACTGATGCGCATGGGGAGAGAAGGCTGGCCAGCGTAGTCCGATCCAATAGAAGAGCTACTGTAGCTCATATTGATGAAACGGTTAATGCTGGGTTTGATAGCAAGGTGTCAGAATACACAGTGCATCGCAGTTTTGGTGGCAAACGGGGGACCTACTCAATATTAGGCAGATGGTCAAAATGTTATGGCTGATCTGTGTACTGTATACAGATTGTCATGATATATTATTTATCTGAACAAATTAACATTTCTTAAAGTAAAGGACACACTACTATACAATGTACGTTTAAAATGACTTAATCTTTATTTTACGTACACACTTGTAACTTCAACACCACTGAGACAGAAATGACACCTCATTCGTAAAATCGCCCTCCACACTCTGAGATACTGTGATATCACTTAAGTAAGTGTTATCTGATTATGAGAAGCAGCTGGGACTTTGGCATGTTACTCCTATCATCAGTTACACCGAGGGAGATGATATGTTAATGTCATGTTGATTTTGCTGTAGAGGGATAGCCAAACATATATATGCACGTAGACAGATTGAATATCATTAGGCTAGAAGTGCGTGTAAGATAATCATCTGCAGGAATGCTCTACCCCTTTTACATCCGCACGAGTAAGCCTGCGCTGGCCAGGAGAAATTCACCCTGAATGACTTACATATTGTAAGCCTTGTAATTCCTGACCCCAGTGAACTTGGAATTCCGACTCTGTAACTTGGGATGGCATCCTCAGCTGTGAGTTCAATTGATGACAAATCAACATGGCTGCACATGACATTGGTAAATAAATTATTTAGAATATAAAAGTCTCCATGTTTTTCACATTTTGATGCATAGATGAAGAGGTTGTAAAAATTCCAAGATTCGCACCATAAGATAAGTTGAATCAACTTTACTACTTTATTCATCCGTACTTAAAGAGAGTGATGTAACAATGCTTTGGTCCTTTAGCCAGTTCACCTCCCTCGTCTACTTTTTTGTACACTTTTGTTCAAACAAATCTACTTCCAAAGCTTCCAGATGAATAGGGATGGGAATCACTGGTCGCCACCAATACAATATTATCACGATATCTATTTGGCGATTTGATTAATATTGCAATTCCATAAGGTTGACGATTTAATAAATGTGATATTATTTTTTTTCCGATTTTGTTACAATTTTAAGAACGTGAGCCCTTAAAAACAAAACTTGAGTCAGAACTCGAAAAACTTTTCTAAATTACCTAATTAAATGTAGCCTGTTCCATAAACTAATGTTTAGTTTTCTCACATAAAAAAAACAAGCGCTATATTTAAACGATACAATCTAACTTCAGATACAAGAGTTTAACTTGTATTTAACTTCAAATGAAATTATACACAAAGCTAAATTTTTATTGAGTCATCTGCAATAATTCACTCGTGCAACATGCCAATGTGAAAATAATTTTGAGTCTACCACCTATACACCTGATTAAACAGAAACTGTGACGTTTTACCACCTCAAATACCTTCACATGCAGTGTGGCTTCTAACAAGCGTGTTTCGAGATGATTTACCACACATGGTGTTTTGAGACTACTGTACGCAACGTGTGTAACGAGAGGGTTTTAGACTAATTCGTTTACAGATTTTGGAGAAAAAGGTCTTCAATTTTTGATAATGTAGTACCATAAATATGCTTTTCAGTCAGAGCTCATGCATTCAGCACAGAATCCGTAAAGTCCAATGTAATCAATCAAGGATGATCAAGTTTAAAAAACGGCTGATCTACCGGTGCATCTCTATTATAGATAGAAACTTAATAAATAATTTAAAAAATTGATTTTGGCAATACATGAATCGCCAAAATCTATTTTCCCCTTCTCTAAAATCCAGTGAAGCCTGACAAACATTTCCCAAAACTTCAAACAACTCAATTATCTTATACGGCTGAATTATAACTTCGAGTCAAATTTTGCGTTCTGTTTCTAAGTTGGATTTCTCCTTAATGTGACATTGATTAAAAATGGTGTGGGGAAAAATATAATTCTTATTAAAAATTTTTTTTAGGAGCTATAGGAAAACATGACCATTGTTTCTTGTCATTGAAATTCTTTCCTTCTATCATCACACAAAGGGGTTCTGATGAAATTGTTCAGCTTGTCATACAGTCACAGGTGATTATCAGCTTTAATTTCATACATGTCACAGTTGATGCTGTCATAAATGACATATGACATACTGACACGTTTCTAAGAAAACCAGCATTAACCTTATCATCGATTAGAGCTTTTATATTGGATCAGCCTTCACTTTTCACATTAAACAGTAAGCCATGGCTGCCCATGACCCCTTTGCCAGGTCACCACTTTTGGTACGAACACTGCAGACCAGGAACATTCCAAAAGAGCTGCAGTTTTGGAGTTGGTCTGAGCCTCTAGCTACCACAATCTGTCCCTTATCAAAGTCACTCAAATTCTTATGCTTGCCCATTTTTTCTGCTTCCAACACATCAATTTCAGGGACAAAATGTTCACTTGCTGCCTAATATACAGAGGTGGAAAGCGTAATAAAATTGTGTACTTAAGTAAAAGTTACTTTAGTGAACTTTTACTGAAGGACAAGTAAAGTTACCCTTATAAAAATATACTCAAGTAAAAGTAAAAAGTAGCTCATTAAAAATTTACTCAGAGTAAAAGTAACTGAGTTACTTACTGATTTTTTTTTAACAGCGGGGGTGGGATGGGGGATGGAACACCTTTGCATAATAAATCTGCTCCCTGTGTTGTGCTTGAAATCAAAGTGGTCGCTTAAATATGACCAGCGGTTTGCTTCATAAGAGTTTGTTGGCATTACACTTTCACTGGCATCTGTTTTGTCCGTCTCCATCGTTCTTGTGAATTTAGCGCGTTTGTTCTCCATCAATCAATCAGAGCAGTGGTTTCCGGGGTGCAATTTTTTTCCTTCCCAGTTGTATTATTTGTATTATTTTTCATTTTCATTCATTTATT
>JAQQZS010000021.1:10081381-10098176 GCA_030068045.1 Platyallabes tihoni | reverse complement strand
TAAAAAGTAGAAGTACACAAAATATCTACTCAATTACAGTAATGCGAGTAAATGTAATTCATTACTTTCCACCTCTGCTAATATAGTCCGCCACCATTGGCATGAGCCATTGTATCTGTAGCTAAGGGCCAAAGTTTGATGGATAGATGACGGGGTCAGAGCAGCTCCAAAACTGAAGCTCTAGTGGGACGTTCCCAGGCTGCAGCGATCAGGATGTGCCAACAGTGATCCGAAGAAGAAAACCAACTGGTGATTGGGTCATGGGTGGGCATGGCTCATTGATGCACATAGGGAGCGAAGGCTGGCCCGTGAAGTCCGATCCAATAGAAGCACTACTGTAGATCAAATTGATGAAAAGGTTGTGATAGACCAACCTCAAAAGGGGAACCTGCTCAATATTAAGCAGGTGGTCATAATGTTATGGCTGATAAGTGTATGATAAGATAATGCCTCCACTATATTTAAAAAACCCACTTATAAAAAAAAACTTATACATTATGTTCTTTCTTATCACAGCATAAATATAGTGTATAATATGAGTTTTTCTTTAATTATACTGCTTGGGGACGTTTGTGATGTTTACTAATCAGGGGAAACCGAGGGTTTCTAGGGCTCGATCCTAAATGACGCTTCACTTCCTGTACACGCGCACTACTCACACTGCATGAAAAGAGGTGTATCTGTACTAGGAAACTCCTGTACACAACTGTAAATCACATCACTTCCAAAAACATGTATTGGGAAATTACCTAGCCACTACTTTTTATTTAGCCCAACTCAAGCCCTCATAACTTAGTGACTTGATTGGGTATTGGGCGGGTATGTAGATGGACCCCCCCCTTTGCATGCTACCTTTTCAAGCACTTTGCCTCATTCATCTGGCAAACGTGAATTTAGCGGGGATTTCCCCATAGCCATAGCCATATTTGTCCGAATACAGCTCTTTTCATGCAGTGTCACGGACGTAAGAGAATAGCTAAGGCGCCCTATCTAGTGTACTAGATTAGTAAAAAAAAAAGGAACCGTTTTGCAATGCGGCGTGTCGTTCCCTAGCAATTCGTCACGCGCGCGCTGAGCGGAAGTGACGGCGGTAGGTGGACGCGTGACGTAAAGTGGGCGGGGGGTTGCTTAGAATTACGACAAGGAAGTGGACGTTAATGGACGTCGGTTTAAATGATATAGGGATCAGTGTTAGTTGTTAATATATTTATCGTTCTATCGTTTTGACGGTTGGGTGTTGAGTGTCGGGAGGGTACACGAGAGTACCCGGAAACACCCGCTGCTGGACGTTTTAATCTGCAGAGCAGCGATGAACACAGACGTGGAATTTCACATCAGGCAAAATTATCCGTGGAACAAGCTGCCAGCCAATGTCAAGCAGGTAAACATCTGGAGTGCTATTTAAAATCAAGAGAATAAACATACATGCAACGACTTTGAATAAATTAGCTTTCTTCATGTCACTGATTATGACACTGAGAATTAATGACTCTGCCATCATCATCATCATCATCATCAGTGTGCTTCTCTCTCCTTGTCATTCATCTGTGCGGATCGCAATGTCGAACCCTGCAGCGTGCTCGCGTCCGAGGAGTGTGTCCATGGTCCGAGTCGGGGTCTAGGGTTTAGATCTGAGTCAGATGTTTAATCGAGTTGCGTGTCGGTGCATGTTTCTATGAAGGAGGAAGAAACCGGAGAACCCCGATGACACCTACGAGAACATGGCGAGAGCTCAGGATCAGCAACTTTATCCAGTTTGAAAATCAACCGTAGCTGAGTTTTATATGTATATAGTCGTTGTGCACTTTAATATCCAAATCAATTATTGCAGAGAACATTTCATTCATTCATTCATTCATTCATTCAGTCCTGGAATGCGTTATCTCTTCACACTTAAGTTCACCAGCATGCATGTTTCTATGAAGCAGGATGAAACCATGGTGAGAGCGTGGGAAATCCTACACACACACTCGCCACTCAATGGGAACTTGAGCGAAGGATCAGCAACTCTATCCAGTTTAAAAAAGTTACAGCCTGGAATCAGCCTTAACTAAGTTTCATATAGTCTTCGTGCACTTTAATAGCCAGATGTTAATCAGCGTGGCAGCACTGTGGCCACGCACCTCCTTGATCCAGGTTCGATTCCCACCTCTGGTCTGCGTACATAAAATCTTTTGCTTTTGCATGTTCTCCCTTTGTGCTTAGTAGGTTTCCTCTGGGTACTCCGGTTTCCTCCTACAGTATGAAGGCGTCAAGTGTTCTCAATTCTGCGATGGATCGGCATCCTGTCCAGGGTGTACCGCTCCTTGTGACGTAAGATCTCCTGGGATAACGATATAGAAAATGAATGAATGAATGACTGAATAATCAGTGCATCGCCTGTTCCACATTTATTCATTCATTGTTTTTGGTCAGGGTTATGATGTACAGTACTGTGCAAAAATCGTAGGCACAAGCAAATAAATCATGTAGAGCATGGATGCCTTCAAAAAATGAAAACAACAACAACAAAATGCTACAAACCCTAGTAAACAGTAATTAAAGAATCAAAGTGAGTTATTAAGCTGCAGAACCAGCCACAGTTCTTCCGAGGAATTTGACTGTTACTCCTGCTTGCCTGCTTTGCATGCGAAACCCCGGGAACTTGCACTTTTTTTTTGCTAAAAAGCGGTTGCTTATATAATATTTTAGTAATTAAAACAGTATATTCAGTTTAGTTTAGTTGTTTTAGTATGCTATGAACTGCTTTCCTTTCTGGCATACAAATATCTTTCTGCCATTTTAATTTTGTGTTGGAATACAGATGTTTTGAAAATCAATAAATGTTTTTGTACCAAGTATAAAAAACAAATCCATATTGAAGTTTGTATTGAAAGCCTAAGAGGTTTTTGCGCAGCACTGTATACGAATCCTGTCCTTGGTGTAAGGTTGTAGTACAACTCGAATAGGATGCTAGTCAACCTCACTATGCACACACACGCACGCACGGTCACACCTAGTAGCAATTGAGAGTCACCCACTCGCTAAGATTTTGGGAGACTGGAGGAAACCAGCCAAACTGGAATGATGCACGCACGCACAAACACACACACACAGTCACACCTAGTACCGTTTTAGAGTCACGAACCCAGCACGGTTTTAAGAGGCTGGAGGAAACCGGAGAAAACTCATGCAGGAACAAGAAGGACCAAGTCAATCTCACGATCCGACTGATGTTGAACGTATCGAATTGATCCTCATCCATTTTTCTTGTCTATTTGTAGAGTCTTGGAAACTCACAGAGGGAGTATGACAAGCAGGTCTTGCTGTACAGCATACGAAACCAGCTGCGGTTCCGCAACAACCTGGGTAAGACCGCAACGCTCTCGTGTTTGATAAACACGGATTCTGTTAATTTGCAGTAAAGGTAATTTGCATCACTTTTAATTGTCACTCTATTGCACGGCGTGTTTCCCCCATGACCGACAGTGAGGCACGTGAAGAAGGACGAGCGGAACTATTACGAGGAGCTGCTGAAGTACAGCCGGGAACACCTGATGCTGTACCCGTACCATCTATCCGACATCATGGTCAAAGGGTTGCGGGTCACGCCCTTCTCCTACTACATCAGCATCATGGAGGTGCGCTGTGCCTTAATAACATCTGTTGTTTAACTAGCTGACTAGCTGAGACAAAACAGATTAACGAAAACAAGCCAAGAATGAAAACACAACAAACAACATGACACAATCCAATACCGAGGAATGAGTTGAGGTAGTGGGACGAGAACAGTAAACATTTCTTGTAATTAAAAAAACAAAACAGAACACAAGAAAACAGTCCTTGTGCAGATAATGTGCAAAATTCGTGCAATTTCAGGATGCTGTGTGAGATTTCTGGATTGTTGTTGATCAGTGTGTTTGCGCGCATGTGTTTATCAGTTTGTTTCGACGTGATATTTGAGTTTCTGTGTGTGTGTGTGTGTGTGTGTGTGTGTGTGTGTGTGTCAGTCCAGTCCCTTTGGCTTGTGGAAAGAAGCTGTTGCACGGTTCGAATCCCGCTTCGGGTCTCTGTGTGTGCATGCTTTCTTTCCATGTTCCAAAGACATGCAGATTTGTTTCATCGCTGTTCCCGCTTTCTGAGATTCAGGCTTCAGGCTTCCTCGTATAGAGAACGAGTGCGAGGACGAACAAGTGTCAAGGAGATAATCAGCTTCAGCATGGTCCCCTTCCCCTCCACAGCACACCTTGTCACATTTTACTTGTATGCGTGAATATCTTCTTTTAAGTAAGAAATGACTTTCCCTGAATAGAACCGTGCCATTCCGTGCGTGAGATTGGTTCCGGTCCCTTTTCACATTTAAACCAGGATGAGAAAGTGCTACAGTGACAACGTAAAGTGACTCATGCTTTATAGATTCGACTCTTAATTGTTCTTATTGTTCCATTATGCTCAGCAAAATTGTTGGTCACATTGCAGATCATGGCAGCAGTATTCAGTGTCTGATTGCTATAAATATATATAAATCACAAGGCGGCCGTTAAGCTAAATACTTTGTGCAAGTAATACTGTGCCCACTCGTTCCTGTCCAGTCAGGTGACGGTGATGAGCTTCAGTTCATCGTACAGACCCGCTTTTGGTGCAGTATGGTCCGAATAATCATTGTTTTTTGGAAACAAGTCCAGAATTTCCCTCGGAGCAAAGTGAAATATTTATATGTGTACAGTTTTTAGGAACGGTTTTTAAGGACTTTTACGGACTTAAAATGGAATGAAAGCGGTTGTGCGTAACCTTAAGCGGCTAATCTGTAGAGGATCACTCACTAGGTGCGTTTATATGGAACCTAATATTCCATTTATAATGGGAATAATGACTCAATTGAAATGAAAATGCATCATGTCCGCTCGTCAGCGGGTACAGTCTGACCCAATCCGGCCTGATCGGAAAATAAAATGAATTAGAATGAGAGATGTGGTGTGTAAAACTTTTGTCAGTCTGTTCAACAGGTTCAGAGTATTAGCCGTGTAAACACTCGATCTGATCATTGGAATAAATATATTATTTCTACACAGGTATATTAGGTGACATAATAAGTTTTCAGGAAGGAAGTTTTGCTTCCTTTTCTGACCATGAGAATCACTCTCTCATCTCTTGTTCTCTGGCTAAGAAAGAAGCTTCACATTTCACATGTAGTAAAGCATCTAACCAGAACTCTTGTAACCAATCATAATGCAGAAGGCGGGATTTATCGAAAAAAGAAGGGAAGCATAACCTAACCTCAAACCTACAGGATAATACTTCTTCTTCTGTTAGATTAAACACTTGACAGCAAACATGCGCGTCTGTAAACACAGGTACGTATATAAAAACCTTAATGAAAGAGATAACACAAAGAAGCGCATCTTTAGATCCCTAATGAGAAAACCAGGAGTGAGAGTGACAAAGGAAAAACTCCCTGAGACGACATGAAGCACAAATTAAACTGTAGGTGCCACCAGATCATAGAACTATAAAACACAATATACAACAGTTAGATCCGACCAAACAATCTAATCGGATGAGGGGCACTGCACGAGTGATGATGATGATGGACAGTCGTGAATTATATTAATTGTCAATCGTAGCTAAACGTTCTAAAGTGTGGCTGTGTTTCACAACAAAGAATTGTGACACCGCGACAACGCAACAAATGTCTTCCAACAACTGAGTGTAAAGGGGGAAACGCGTCAAACATAATGAAACACGTGACGACACACGTGATGAAGTTAAAAGCAGAGGGACGCACCGTCTTTAACAGTATGCGGACATCAATTATTGGTGTTAAATCAATAATTGAATTATTGATTTAACAGCAATAATAATTATATTTAATTAGAATTAGGTTATTTTATTATTGGTGTTAAATTAGTGTAGTTTGGGTTAGGTAGTTAGCAAATAGATTGTTTATTTAAAAATGTTTTTCTTCAATAAAAAGACGTTCTTTAATGTTATCCACCATTTTTTGCGGCTCTTTTATTTTAAGTATCGGTTCAGGCTCTGTTTAGACACCGGTACTGTTTTAAAAGTATGGATTTAAAACCCAAATGATACACAATCCTAGTCGCTAATTAAATTTGCGTGTCGGTCGCCAGAATGATATGTGTTGATGGAGCAAAATAATTGATTAAATACTCTAAAAAAAACTAATCATAATATGTTGATGCGGAATGGTGTTTGTGGAACTGTTGTATAAAGGCAATATCACCACTGAGGTTGTGCTGTTACACTGGAATATCAGCACAGCTGTGATGCGGTCATAAGCACGAGGGCGCAACTGTGATATTGCTTAATTGAAGAGTTGTTAGAATGAGTTCTGAGATGATCACAGAACAGTATTTACGATTACAGCAGTGTTTTTGTGTGTATGTTGTTGTTTTTTTTCCCCGAAGGCACAAATTTCTTGAGTTGAATTACACAGTCAGGTTACATGTTCATTAGTGTCAGGTGTGTCGAACATTGTTATTGTTCAGTGATGAACAATGGGACAAGGCCCAACATTATGAGTGGTTGTGGTTTGCTGTGTAGGTGCAGTTACGAAACCACATTGGTTGCCATCAATGATATTTGGCCCTCCAGGTCTTCGTGAAATGCTGTCATTTTTGAAGAAATTTGTGAGTCTTTTTAAGAGCTGTAAGTTGAGGAAATGTTATGAAAGTTGGAAATACTGTTGTTTATTGATCCCGGAAGTCAGTTTTTCAAGCCGACTGTTTTGTCAGATCAGATCCCTGAACCAGTCGATAAAAACACAGTAATATGGTAGGTCATGAGGAAGCAAAAACGTGGATGGTTTGGGCATTTATGAGAATCATATCGTCAACACGTCAAAAATGTCAGAAGTGTCAAGTGTATATATGTAGGTAGTTATTCATTTAGGAAATATCTACGAAGGGCGTTCAAATCAAACTGGGGCTTGTGATAAAATTTCTCATGAATGAAGGCATAAAAACGATTGACATTTACAGAAGACTTCAAGCACAGTATGTTGTTGAGTCTCTTAGCCGCAGTAAAACATCTGAACGGTACAAATGTTATAAAGAAGGCCATCCATCCGTGAATGACGGAATCCTAGCCGAGGTGGCTCAGAGCGCAATGTAGTCGTTCCCGTGAACTTTCAGCATGTGGAACGCCTGATCCTTGATTAGAAGACGGATCTGTCTGTGGAACCTGTACACACAATTATTCACCAACACCACATGCACATTAAAGAAACTCCGCTGTGTTATTGCCACATCCTCTCTACAGCCCTGACCTCGCTCCAAGCCATTTCCTCATATTCGGGCCATTAAAGGAGTTCCTGGGAGGCCTGGGTTTCAGACGTGAAGCAGGCAGTTCGGCCTGACCATCACACCCATATGTGGTTCTTCTTTACAGTTGCCTTAATTGTGTTTGTATGCTGTAGCATTACAATTTCTCTTCACTGGACCTTAGAGGCTTGAACATGTTCCATGGCATAACCCCTGTGTAAGTCAGTAAGTCTAGATAAGTATAATGGTCAGGTGTCCACAAACGTTTGGATATATAGTTATTAGTTACTGCCATTTTATTTTATTGTGTCTCATCTGCATGATGGACGCTAGCAGGCTGTAATGTAACATCATTGTCAAGGATAGACAAATCAAAAATTCATTAATGATCCCACAGGGCTTGTAAAAGCACTAATGTGCTCAAACAAACAGCCCCTTTGATTAAAACATGATAGATCATATAATAAAGTGTGACAGCTGGCTGGTTAATGCATTAATGTAGACATAATATTTATATAGATTCTTGTGTAGGGGAAATGTTTGGATGAGTCTGATAAAGCTTTGTCTTTTTGCTCTTGAAAGAAGTTCAGCAAGAGTTTGACCGAGGTTTGAGCTTTGGGGTTTACTCTTGACGTTAAAATATATTAATCAAATCGTCTTTTTTTTTTCACCACTGTCAATAGTGCAGAGTCCTGTGGGATGTGCTCTCTAAGCGTGGGGAGGGATGATGTAACCTCACTCTCACATCAATCATAGCGACACTAGGCAATCATGGGCATCTGTGAGGTCGTTCAAATGGAAAGGGGCGGATAGTGCTTTCCTCCGAGTGAGTTATGGTGACTCTGACATTGCATTGGTCTTGTTTTACATGTTTTGGAGGAAGCATGTGATAGTCTTTGCCCTAAAAAAGAGACCGTCGTGAATTACAGATAGTCCCCGACTTATGAAAGAGTTCAGTTCTAGGAGCATGTTCGTAAGTCGGATTTGTTCTCAAGTCTGTTCTATGCGCCTTTGACAGGAATATACAATGTAAAACATACCAATCCATTCGACTAAATCTGTCCCCTTTCCGGTGGCCAAAAGTCGCAACCATGTCTAAGGAAATTAATCTCACAGTGAAATGTAACAGTGTCGGGAATTCCAGATGCCGTTTTGTTTTAGAGCTGTTTTCCACTGTATTGGACTGTGAACTCTGTCTTGTTGAGGATTTTCCGAAATTAGGATTATTCACCATCAGGACAGCTTTACAGGACAGACATTGTCGATCATCATTCTCCTGGAATGATTCATTGAAACTGACTTATGAGGCAGACTCGCTTTTCTCGCACCCCCACACGTGCACACGCATAATATACCAGACTTTATACATTTTATACATTTATTTACACACTGTAAATATTGTATAGAATTGGAAATATTGGTATCTGATGCACTGCAGTATCTATTTTTTGCACAATATACGTGAGTTACTTCCGTGATCGAACCAGAAGTAGAACTGCGGTCCATGGAAATTCTTAACTTGTATGTTCGTAAGTCAGGGACTGTCTGTATTTACGACTAAATTTCATGCTTAAATGAATGCATGAAACAAATGGTGAGAACTGATCATTTCCTGATGGAAAAACGAGAGGACTGCGCTGCAGAAATCAGCCAAGTCGATAAGCACTGCGGATCAACACAGTCAACAATGTGGCATAAGATAAACTAACAGATCTGGGCTGAGCTCCTGAGTTTGAAATGCAGCGATAGTGTTTTTATTAAAAGTTGTCACTGAATTCACACGCTGCAAAGCAAATAAAACAACTTCTCCCACAACAAATGTGAGCTGACAATCTGTCACTGCACATGGTGGCTTCGAGCTGCCCATCAGGTTCTCAGTGAGTGTTCTGTAAGCCTACTAGGATGAAAAAGTCCTCAGGCTGTCCTGGTATAGCGGGAGGAAAATGTCACATGATCATATAGATTTTAAGCAGAACTTCTTTGCAACATAGTTAAAAGAGTAAAAATCTACAAGACAGCTCGTGATCCTTGCAGCTTCCTGACTTTAAGGCCAGTGATTTATTTTATATATGACCTGCTCCGCTGCTGAGATGTTGTAAGCGGATACCGTGATACACTTATCATGGGTATGAATTTTTTATGCCATTCCACAGCTTGTACAAATTCAGTACCCTTCCAGAACAGATTAGTGCCTTACTGTACCACCGTGCTATGCTTCATTAGACTAACTAGCGCACAGTGTAGATTTAACTGGATAACTGCAATGCTAAGGGGTAGACTTTGATATCAAGACAAGATCACTAGGAGTGGGTCTGTGGATTGAAGAAACATCTCGAGCTTTAAGGAATTATGCTCAATCTAAATTGAAAGTGTTCACAATACATGACATGTCATACATGACAAGCTCCACTGCCTGGGCTAATTAATAAGGCTAATCAGACAAAGCCGTAAGTTTACAAGTGAACATGGAAGAAGTCCATGTGGTCTGATGAGTCCAGATTTACTTTGTTCCAGATTGATGGAAAGAGCAAATTCAAGTGGGACCATTACAGTGTGAAATAAAATTTTACTGCCGCACCCTGCCGTTATATCAGAGTCCACTCGCGAAGGCCAAAACAATTACAGTGGAACCTCGGATTGCGAGTAACGCAGTTTGCGAGTGTTCCTCAAGACGAGCAAAGATTTTGAATAAAATTTGACGTGGAAAACGAACAAGTCTTGGTTTAAGAGTACCGAGTATCATGTATCACGCATGCGCTTCTTGTTTTGACGCAGAGCCAGTGTTTTTCTCTCTCTTGTGCTGCAGAATTGTGGATAATCGTCTCTCCTGCTGAGCCTTAGTGCGCATCTCTTACTGGTATAATCAACATTTGTGTGCGCGTGTATTGTTTACCATAACACTGTGAACATGTGTTTGCACGTAAAACATATTTTATTTTGTGTCTGTATGAGTGTACTGTTTCTTATAACACACGTGTGCGTGCATGTAAAGCAAAGAAAGTTTCATCAGAGAGGTTAAAGATCCATTTTCTCTCTCCCTCTTTGTATCAGCCTGCACTTTGTCATTGGACACCATGTCCCTACACACACACACACACACACACACACACGCACACGCGCGCACACACACACACGCACTGCTCTACACAGAAACACTGCTCTGTCGCGATTCTTTTAAAAGGTAAAGTGCAGGTTACTTTGTTTTATTTTGACTTTACAGCAGTGATTCCGTTACTATGCGCTCACGCCAGAGATATGCTTCACCGAGTCATAACTGAACCCAGCGGTGCCGGGACCACGCCATCCAGCCGGCTGATTTCTTCTCGGTTCACCGCATGGACAGGACACGGGACTCGGGGTAGTCAAAGGGAGGCGGTGTGTGTTTAATGGTGAACAACAGCTGGTGCAACAGCGCGAGCGTTGTTCCTCTCACATGATCCTGCACACCAAACCTGGAACTATTGACCATCAAATGTGGTCAATTTTTTACCTTCCTCAAGAATTTACATCGGTCATAATCAGCGCCGTTTATATTCCATCACAAGCGGACACGATGACTTTGGTTTCACACACATACATACACACACACATACACACACACACACATACATACACAGCGCCTGCGCACACAAATGGAAAAACTTATCAGTTGGGATTTATTTTTTTACTTTTTTTAAAGGTAAAGTGCAGGTTAATTTTTTATTTTTACTTTATATCTTGTATTAATTATTTTTGTGTATTTATTTTATGGGCTGTGGAACGAATAATTTGGGTTTCCATTATTTCTGATGGGAAAAGTCGCTTTGGTTTACGAGTGTTTGAAATACGAGCCCGCTTCCAGAACGAATTATGTTTGCAATCCAAGGTTCCACTGTATATATTCATGAACTTAAACGTCAACCAGATCAATTGCAGTACTGAAAACCTGACGATAGAAAAGCAGGCCACATACTGTAATAAGAGCTGTAGTACAACTAATACTGGAGCCGAATTATAAACAGTATGTACATACTTTGTTTCAATAAAAGACCCTAATTTGTATTACAAAGATCATTTCATTCAGTAAAAAGATACTCACCTGCCTGTGCCAGACATCAGCAGGCAAAATGCCTGTGTGTGGGTATATGTGTGTGCGTGTCTGTTAGGGCTGTCAATATTAACGCATGTGATTAATCTAGAAATTTAACACATTACTATTTTTTTTAAACGCAAATTAATCGTATGACCAAGTTTGACCCTAATGGCTTCCCATAATCTCAGTTCGGTTATCCGACTGTGTGTGTTGATGGCATGTTTAATGCGGATAATAAGATGAGTGAGGAAACATCATCAGGTGTGCTGAATGGCAAGGTTCATTATAAAAAGCTTCTAAATGGATGTTTGGATAAAAGCAAAAGTTTTGCTCGAGGTACCTTCAAGCAGAACTATTTTTACAAGAATACACTAAACATAAGGTGTGTGCGTGGTGGCTTAGGTGGCTAAGACTTTAAATTATTGCTTTTCTGATCTGAGGATCCAGGGTTAAGTCCTGCAGTTGATTGGTTGCCACACCCTATACTACCCAGTGCCCATTTTGAAAGATTTTAATTTAACATTTGTTAAATGTTCATGTTTGTGATATTATAAAACTGAATAATCTGTTTCCTTCAACCAGTTATGTCATGTATTCTTTTGTTACGTCCTGTTCTAGGGTCAGGCCGCAACAGACAATAAAGAAAATAAAAATTGGGAAAAGGAAAGAAAATAATGGGGAAATAAACAGGGGGGTGAGATCAACTGCAGTTTAATTCTATGTACAAGTATTTATAAAGATGGTACTATCTTCAGGAGCCGACAATGCCAAAATAATAAACATACCCACTAACTAGAGCCACGAAAGTCTTACCTAACTTAACAACAAAAACAAACCAGAATACACAGAGTCTTACCTAACTCCCTGACTAGCATAACCAGGAGAAAGAGGGGGGAAACAAAAAGGGCGTCAACTCCCTACTTGCCACTATGTACAGGATGATATTTACAAATTATACAAATTTACGTACAAAGGGGCAATAACAAAATCGAGGTTGAAAAGGGCAGCAAAAAGTCCATACACAATAAGTCAAATATACGCAATCAAAACACCATAACAAGCCAAGCAGTTGTCTCTCAAGCAGGAGGCAGGATAGTGTTTAAATACAGCTGCACAAAGTCCTAGTCCAATGGCAACACAGGAGGTGGGAGTAAGGCGCACAGGTTGAGGGGAGCTTGTCCAATGGCGACGCAGGAGGCAGGAGTGAAGCACACAGGTTCAGGAAGTGCTTGTCCAATGGAGAGGCAGGAGTAAGGCACACTCCTCCAATCAGCCCCCCTCTCCACTGTAGAGGGCAATTAAACCTGCTTTACAAACAGAGAGCAGGTAACACACAGAATAATATAAAAATATATATATAATACGTCAGGGACGTAATACTTTATTCCAACATTGCACATTTACAACACAGTAACCCCCACCAACCCCCGGCTTACGAACGAGTCCAGCTCCGGGAGCATGTTCATAAGTCGGATTTGTTCATAAGTCTGACAAAGTAAATCTTATACACCTTTAAAACAAATATACAACGTAAAGCATGAAAAAACAAACACACAGGTTTGGTATTTTGGTTCCACGTTATCCTCTTGCGAGTCTGTGCAGTTCAAAATCGTGAGGGGAATCATGGTGACTCAGGGTCTTCTGACCTCGTTTAAAAGGAGCCAGAGAAGACGTCTGGGGAGAACAACGCTACATGGTGTTTTACTGTGCACTTGAACAGATGCCATTTTGTCTCAGAGTTGTATTGGGCATTAAACTGTCTCGTTAAGGATTTTTACCAAAATTAGGACCATCATGACAGCTTTACGGGAAAGCCATTTTCTATCTAATTCATAGACTTACTGCACTGTACAAGTAAATTTAAGTATTTTAAAATCATGATTGATTACAGATGTTAATTGATTGATGGCCCTATATCATCATGCCTCATAACTTAGCAACTAAATATTGAGTATTTTATTTTAAGGTTTTATTTAAACATCTAAATATGGAGATCTTTTAATGTGGTTTTTGTTTCAGACAATGAACAAAAATTCCTTGCTTTAAGTGTTCTTTAAGATCTACGAGTAACATATGAAATAACAAATTATATTTGCCTTGTAGTTTTTTAATGTAACAGTGACTCTACAGTGATTAAACTCTTTATTTATACCACGTCTTCTTTACTGTCATGCTGTAAGTGAAATCAGGCTAATGTTTAATGACGTGACGCAAAAATGGTACTGTATTATGACTTTTTAAAGCCTATTTTCAGGTCCTTGTCTGATGAATGAATGAATGAAGGCCGTATTTGTCCCGCTTCACTTTCTGACACACTGTCTTTACCCTATATTTACAGGACATTATGAACAGTGAGAAGAGCTACGACTCTCTGCCCAACTTCACTGCTGCTGACTGTAAGTCCTCTCGTCGTTTTGCTCTCTTTCCAGTTCCCAGTGAGCCTCTGAAGGTGATTAGGTATTATCAATGACCTTCTCATGCGCACTAAACTTGGGCACTAGCCAGAAGATCTAGCCAGTGTATACACAGTGACTAAAAAGCGTTGCTTTCTAAAATGTCGTAGATTATATTGTTTAACAGATAAAATTTCATACGGTATAATTTTTTTTTGTTCATGCGGTTACGTACAAATGAACATTACGATTTGTTGTAAACACTTTTAAACATTCAGTACAAACTTTTAACTACTCGAATCAGTTTGAGATAACTTACTTATAAATACCTTAGTTTTTTTTTATTTATTTATTTATTTTTTTTACAGATAGATATCATCTGATTCGAAATACCCCCATCGTGGCAACAATATATTATAGTACTGACCAGCCCTTCAGGGACGTGAGCAAAAACCCATCAGAATGAGTCATGTTTTTAGTTACTCACATTGTAAATGTTAGTCTTAGTCTTAGTGCCGGGATAAATGTCCCTGTTAGTTTTTATCACATTTATTCAATCCTATCCTATTTTTGTTTAGTCATGTTTTAGTCGACTAAACGTCTAGACATTTTAGTCTAGCTTTAGTCAGAGGAACAAATAAGTATTTTCGTTTAGTTTTAGTCCATGAAAACGTAACCTTTTTGCAATAAGATTATTATTAATTAACCCTACAGTCAATCTAGTCTAGCCAAACCCCCTTTAAAAAAATAATAAAAAATCGAACTTTTTCACAAAATAATTATCTTAACATTTTAAAATGTATCTTTTCATCTTATGTTTTCACCTAACTATATATTTATTTTAATGAAACTTCACTCATGCGCACACACATATGAATCACTGGCATATATATATACATATATGAAACAGTCACACACACATATACAGTACTATTAACAGCTTAAACCACTACAGTTTGTGTGTGTGTGTGTGCACAGAGAGTTTGCGTGTGTGTTTGAGTGAAGTATAATTTAAGCCGTATATGGCGCCTCATAAAAATGGGCCCAAATATCGTCTCTTCTCTTTGACCCGAGTAATGCTGATGTAATGACGAGGAGTTAAAGATGACTCAGCTTGTAACAGGGGATCACCAAAATTTTTTCCTGATGCGCCGTGCACGCCCATGATCCGGGAAACACTACTGCTCGCGCCATAATGAATTGCGTCATTATTTTCGTTGACGAAATTAACACTACTCTGTAGATACACTAGAAGGAATGTCAGCATGTCGGTTCCGTGTGGCACGGCCGTGAGCAGTGACGGGTCGCCCGGATTGATATAACGCAAGTGTTTTCCTCATTATTCTTTCGTCTTCAATAACTGCTTTGTCTCACTTAGATTTATGGTGGACTTTGAGTGTATCGTAGGAGCACTGGATGGGACATGCACACTCTTCATTCGCACTCTTATTCACAGACTTAATGACATTTAGTAGCACTTGTGAGTCGAGTCTGCAGGGATTGAACTCAGGATGGTGGAGCTGTGAGGCAGCAGGGCTATAAAATATTCATGCGTGTTATTTATTTATATAAAACTAAAAGACTTCTTGCTGAGAATCTGTTGAATGGCAGGTTTTTAAATATATATATAGTTTTTTTACACTAATACATGAGAAACTTGCATCTATTAACATGCATTGATGTTGTGGGACAGAAAAAAGATTCAAACTATAGGAGAGACTTGTATACGTAAATTTTTATTTCAATTCGTGCAGATATTTTTAGCTCCGGATATTGATCAGACTCTCTCCCTTTCAGGTCTGAGGCTTCTCGGTATCGGGCGTAACCAGTACATCGATCTGATGAACCAGTGCAGGTCATCAAAAGTAAGAAAACAAGAATCTTTGATGCACCTCAATCTGTCCCGGTCCTTTTATGTTTGTGCTGCTATGTTAATGAAGTGTGCGCAAAGCTCTCTTAGGATTTTCAGCATGAAAATCATCAGATGGTCTTTAAATCTGGCTGTGTTGGAAGAGCAGCGTAGCCGCTCCTCAGAGATTCATGCCTTGTAGATGTAATGAAACGCACGTGCTCTTGCCTAAGCAAAGCATCTGTCCCTCGACCAGAAATTCTTCCGAAGGAAATCGGCAAGGGATCTTCTGCCAGCCAAACCAGTGGAGATCTCGGTGGAGCCGTGGTGGGTAGCGCAAACCGGATACATCACAGAGGACGACGTAAGGGTATGTAATTAGACAACATCTTTTCAGATGCTGGATTAAATGATGCTTGCTAAAAGAAAAGAAAAAAAAATGGAAGATGATGTAGAAGAATATTGGTATACTAATATGGCAAGATGTTTTTTTTGACACAAATAAACCAAGGAAGTACAAAAAAAATATATCAACATTTATTGATTACATAAATATTCATCCCCTGGTTAAAAGAACCACCCTTTGCTACAAGTCTTCTGGGATATCTCTTTATTTATCAGGTGTGCACATCTGGGTTCTACATTTTTGCCCATTCTTCTTACCGAAATTGCTCAAACTCTGTCAGATCAAATGGATCTCAAGCAAAATGAGACACTAGTCTTGACACAGATTCTCAAAAAGATTGAGTTCTGGACTTTTTCTAAGCCATACTTTGTTGAAGTTGAACCTTCGGCTAGGCATGGTAATCACGGGGGGATTATACAATAATATTGTGATACCTACAGTAGGTGCCGATTTGGTTTATATATATTACGGTTCAAGTACCACAATTTTATAAAAATCCCATTTCGATTAAATGTTTTTCCCCTAATTTTGCTCCAACACAGGATGATGTGCTTCCTGCCAGTGTGTTAACAGTTTATAGTGCACCATTATAGTGTTATAAAGTTGTATATGTTAAAAATGGGTGAAAAATTTGTTGTGATGCATTATTTGCCATAGAAAAGAATGGTGATATATGTCACTAAATATATTTTTCCCATAATCTATACCTCTGCAGGGCTCGCAAAATTTCTAAATCCCTGGTAGCCCTTCGGGCAGGCACTCTTCAGTTTTTGGTAGCCCAAAATAAATTTAAGTAGCCCAAATAAAAAAGAG
>JAQQZS010000021.1:10044759-10064566 GCA_030068045.1 Platyallabes tihoni | reverse complement strand
GAGACTCTCGTGAACCCTTCGTCATTTCTCTGTTCATGATCCATCTCAGTGTTAGAGGAAAAAAAATTTGTTAGTTTTATAATGTCTATCAGCATTTTAGGAACTCTTTGTTGTAGGGTGTTTGATGGGACTGTGAATTATTTTCTTGTAATTACCTGGGTCGAAACGTGACATTCCCTCTCACCCCACCCCACCCAAAAATATATGGCATACCAATATGTACAAAGTATATGATAAATCTAAATAAATAAATAAATATGGTGCAACAATGTTCCCCATAAAACCCATTTAGACATGTAAAGCTTGTCTGGTGCTGTAATTGCGACGGAAGCACAAACGCAGAGTGCCAGCAGTGGGTCAGCAGGTGATGACGCATAAAAATGCAACAGTCTGAGCAAAGGTCTGAGTATGAATGAGAATGGGACTGAGTGTTTTTTCCCCCTCTCTCTGTCTCATCATCTGAGTGTTTTTCATTCACTGTATTCAAATGTAACTTTTATACACGGACAGTAGCCTTCATGTGGTGAGATTTTTCAACGATATACAAACTTAAAAACTACAGGTTTTCCTGAAATATGTTTTTCTTTTGGGTGTACAGTATGTCAAGTAAGGCTACTGCATTGAAAATCAGTTTACTCCCAAAAGGGAAAAGGAAGAATATTTCATTCACATAATATTCTATTTAATATAAAAATAGAAAGGAGCGAGTGTGACAAAGTTACCAGAAGAACTCATATTCTCCAGCAAGCTCAGTAAAACCTAACAGCTGTTTTACTTATAGCACTGTGCAAAAGTCTTGAGTACATACAAAAATATGGCATAAGCAAAATATACTTTTGAAAACATTTCTGCATAAAAGAAACTTCTATAAAGAGCAATAAAGAGTAATAAAATAAAAAGTAAATTCTTTCCATTACAAAGAATAGGAGTAGCTTTTATTTGTCACATATAGAAGGGGCGTTCAAGTCAAACCAGGAATTATAAATGTGCACAATAACACAGTCATGAGAGTAAAAACTCACTTTATTTCTCTATATACAGTAATTCCCCTGCTACACTAATGCACTTATCCCAGCGTTTCACTAGAGCTTGGATACCATAAACGTAGAACGTTTTCTCAGTACGTCTGCTTCACATTTGAAAACTCCCGTAGTAGCCCAAACATGGAACGTGGAAATGGCTTGGAGCGAGGTCAGGACTGTACGGGTATTATGTAGTTTTTTTTTTTTGTTCGTTTGTTTTTTGACTTCTATGTTTTGCTCCTGCATTGGAGATGTTAGGAAAAATTATTTTAGATTTTAGTCTGAAACACTGGCCTCCCAGGAACTCCTTTAATGGCCCTAACATTTGGAAATGGTTTGGAGTGAGGTCAGGACTGTGTGGGGAATGTGGCAATAACTTCTACCTGAGTTCCTGTAATGTGCAAGTGGTGTTGGTGAATGATCATGTGTATGGTTCCCACAGACCGATGCGTCTCTCCTGCGAGTTGCCTAGAAGTTATCTGACGATTTTTAAGGATCAGGCTGGCTGAATGTCCACCATTCAAATGTTTTATTGCGGCTAATAATCTGATCACCGTACTGTTCTTGACATCTTCATCGCTAGTCCCAAATTTGACTTGAATGCCCCTCATATATCACATCATGGTAACAGCCATGCTCAAGGGTCACAGTGCAGTAACTTTGTGGTGCTGGGGCCTGAACTGACAACGTTCTGATCAGGTACCCAGAGTGTTAAGCATTGAAATACCATTCCATGGAGCATCAAAGAAATTTTTGACAGCAGGAATCTTCTTACAAATGTGTTTGAAGTCTTGTGTCTGATTTACTACATCACAAAACTATCTAACAAAGTACTGTTCTCAAATTATGATCACATAAAGATATTAAAAAAAATTTATACGTACCTGTCAAGGGAAAAGTGAGTAGTTTTTACAGTTAAAGAAAGCCTGTACAGTATATAGACATTTATGCATTGTTTATGGATGACATGATGGTGGCACCCCAGGCAGCAGAGCCACCTCACAGTTCCACAGTCCCAGGTTTGATCCCAAGCTATCTGTGTGGAGTTTAGTCCTTCTCTATTATCCTGTATTGGTTTTTTGCTTTCTTTCATCCACAGTGTAATTCTGCCTCACACCCACAATTTCTGAATCCATTGTGATCCTGACCAGGATGACGCAGTGACTACAGTATATGTGGTTGAATGAATTTCTGTTGTTTCTCAAAGTTATCAAAGTTTTGTTACTGTATACTGTATGTACTGTAGGAACAAAAAATGGCCAAATATTTCTTTGGGTCTCCAGAATTCTGGTTTGAGTTTTTTACAGCTCATCATATGCATTTCCCAAAACATCTGACTGGACAACTAGATATTCACATTGTCAGTCATAATGTCAGTCCTTGGTTATGAACTGCATACCACAAGAGATTAGTGGAAATGCTTTCAACATTGTGCAGCTGTGTGTCTGTCATGCTACGGACACACCCAGTATACTGTATGAAGCACATGGTCATCTTAGTGTGGTCCTTGTGCAGAGCAGCAAAAACAAAATAGTATTTTCTATCACACAAGTTTGTCTCCACATACAATCAATCCGACACCAATAATCGTTTATCTTTATATGTTGCATCTGGCATCAATCTAAGTTTTTCATTTGATGACTGAATGACACTTTCAACAGCTTACAGTTACATTGAAATGTCCAGTAGATAAGCTAGTTCCTTTGATCACTTTTGTCATAAACATTGTCATTCCCTAACCAGTGTCTAATCGGTTCACTTTCTTTAAATTAATAAGACAAAAATGCACACGTTGTTATATTACCAACATGACAAGTCGTGAAGACTTTCCTGTGGTGGAAAAAACTTTGTTACGGAGTGCTGACTTTGAAGATTCCTCTCATAAATATTTTAGAAATGTCTTACTGAAATCTTCACAGTCTAAACAGTATACATTTAGAACAAACATGTCTATTAATCGACTGTTAGATAACACAATGAGCATATGCACAATGCTGTGTATGAGAAAACTTACTAGTGGTGACACAGAATTATATGAAAGGTGTTCGAGTCAAACCGGGACTTTTGCTTGTTCAAACACAGTTATGAAAGTAAAAACTTGGTGCTTGGTGCGAGTTCAGGGCTGTAGGGAGGGAATTCCTGTAATGTGCTGGTGAATGATTGTGTGTACAGTTCCCACAGAGAGATGCGCTTTTTCCGCCAATTAGTGACAAGCTGAATGTTCACGTGAACGACTGCAGTGGGGTCAAGCCACCTCGGCCAAGATTGTCTTTCACGGATGTACGGCCTTGTTTAAAATGTTTGCACCATTTAAATGTTTTACTGCGAGACTAAGAGTCTCATCAGTGTACTGTGCTTGAAGTCTTTTACACCTTCATTCACAAGAAAGTTCATCGCAAGTCCCTGTTTGACTTGAACGACCCTTCTATCGGCTAAGACTTGCTTGCTGTCTCACTACAGGCACAAATTATAGTCAACCGCTGTATCATTAAAGCTGAGCTTCCATGAGCAGCTTCCCCTTTCATTATACTAAGTGAAGGGTGTATGACCATAGTTCAATTGACAGTTAATACGCAGTTGAAATGTTACCATGAATTGTTCTTTTTTTATTAAGCCCGAGTAGGCTTAAACATGGTGTGAAGTACCATTTAACCAATTCATTCTTAAAAGGTCCTCATGTAAATGTCATTTTCCAAGCTTACTCTGTGCTTAAGTGAACTCTGTGAAGCCTTTTAATGATACCGAGAACCGAGAGAAATCACAGTGGCCTATTTAGAATCCAAAGTTAGTGGAGCATAAAACCGTAGGCTAAACACCCCCACTATGCCCTCGCTGGTGGGACTTACAGGAGAGGGACACAATTTTAATTAAGTGCCTCCGCTCGCCAGAAGCGATTCTATTAAATAAAACTGTGAATACATTTAAATGTTAAAGGAAAACTCTATCCTGAAACACATAAATACATTCATAGTGCCATTCCTGTGTTTTTGTACAGAAGTAGTATGATGAGAGGTGAAGACGGTACTTTTAAAACCATCACTTTGATTTTACTCTGTCATTATTGCGGTCTTGCTTAAAACTTTCCAGCATCAAAAGCACCTTGTTCTACAGTACTTCCCTTCAACTTAGATAAACGGAGGAAAAAATGACTTCTGATCAACAATGTTAGTCTTAAAAGTTTTCCCACCTTAAAAGGTCCACTTTTGCACGTCACTTTGCCACTGTATGATGACAAAACTAAATAGACTATATACAGTGTGGCTCAAAATCCTGGGTCTGTCGGCAAAAATTTATTTAAAAGTGTAAATCAGAGTGCATGCTTCACAGCAGTTATGTCTATGGTGAATACATGAATGTATGGATCCCGTCTTTTGTTTCAGTTACAATGCCGTTAAACATGTTAATTGGAAATCCAAATAAAAGTAGTGGAGAAAGCAAGCATTAGACTTTAAGTTCCACACAGCATTGCAGCAATACTTTGCACTGAATTCCCTCACTTTTTTTTTGTCTACTTAGCGATCTACATACAGTAGTGTGCGAAGTCTTGAGCCATTTCTTCATTTTAATTTAGATAGAATAAAGTAAAGAAATGGGAACTGATATTTTACTCTGCCAAGTGCCTAAAATAGAATTAAAAAATTGGTTGTTTATGCAACAACCTCGACAGCATACTCATTTCCCGTCTCGTCTTTTCCAACTACTCAGCATTCAGCATCACCATTATACTGATTATCTGCCTGATCTTTTGTTTCTCACTGGTTTATACCTTAAGATGTTTTTTGTAATTGAATAATTCATACAGTAGGTCACTGTGTGGCTCAACACATCCCTCTGAAATTGGGCAGGTACAGGGACTGAACTGAAACTATATCAGTTCTTCAAGTCTGGACAGCTATCCCTCAAGACTACATTAAAAATACAAGAAAGTCTGGCTCGTGGAACCGAAATATGAAGAAATGAGTGGTGGCTCGAGACTTTTGCACAGAACTGTATGTTTGTAATGAAGAAGTGAGAGAGCTGGACAACACTGCCCTGCTACATCACACTGTTTATCTCAGTCATGACACTATTAGCCGAAGTGAAAATAGACTAACGTCAATACTTAGGCGGCAGCTAAATCTTGCACACATTACAGTGGACATTACATTACAGTGGAACCTCGCCCTGCGAATGTCCCCCTTTCGAATTTTGGTCCTTAGGAATTTAAATTTTGAAAGACATTTGCATCAGCATACAAAGCATTTTTGGCAAATCACCAAACAAGCCAAACTGTACACTGGCTAACATTGCGCGTACGTCCGGGAGCTGTTCAAAACTTGTTTGCATCAGTGGGAAGCCAAACAAATCAATTTCACATTTTTAGTTTTCTTTGTTTGTTTGTTTTTTGAATTTGTGCAAGATTTATTGTAGACATAGCATCATGGGTCCCAAGAAAGTTAGCAAGGATGGGAGCAAGAAGTAAAGGTAGCCACTTTCAGTGGAAATTAAGAAAGATATCATAGCTAAAAAAGCAGCTGGTACCAAGAGGAATCATTAATTAAGACTGAGGTTAAAGGTCTATTTATTTAATATTTTACATCATCTTTTCAAAATTGGGAATAGTGGTTTGAATGGATTATCTGCATTTATGTTATTTCTTATGGGAAAATGAATATCGCTATACGGATTTTCACTTCAGGAAAGTCTGATTTGTGTTGACACCAATCTGCCTTGTGTACTGACCTCCCTTGAGATGGGCTCCAGGCCTTTTTGACCACACGAAAGTACAGCAAGTGGTATGAATAAATATAAAGTATGACTGATGTGATTTGCCTTATAGGGCCTAAGCACTATGACATCGGCACTATAGCTACAACATAGCTCTAATTGTGCTGACGCTGATAGTGAGTGATGGCCCAGGGCCTTCACACGAGATTTTGCTGCATAGTTCATAATCACTTGCACATATACAGTACATGTAAAACCTGTTACACATTTAGATCTCATTGAGCTGAACAACTTAACTTCATTTTGCATGTCTTGAGCTCTATTCAACAGGAAGTCAGTTATTTTGGGTTGTTTGCAAAATGCACCAAGTGGAATTTGATATACTCCTCCTAGGCTATTTATATGATCGCCACCAAAATGGGCCAATATGATATTAAAACAATGATGCAAAATCATGAAGGTAAACTTATGCTAATAACTTTGTCAGTGACATCATATTGAGTGACATCACAGTGTGATGTTTTTCCCGCCCAATATCTTGGGCTTTTTGGAGAACTGCGCTATTTTTTTTTTATTTATTGTATTTAGCTTGGCCTCATGTTTCATCTCTATCTTGTGTGGTCAACAGGTTGTTACCATTTTCTTGTCACACAAATAGTGCACTGTGTCTTTAAGCGAAACGCCGTGTGTGTGTGTGTGTGTGTCTGTGTGTGCGCGCGCGCGTGCGTTTGTTGTCACATCTAGTTATTTTGCCAGAGCGCGCGCGCGCACACTCTCTCTCTCTCACACACACACATACACAAACCAGGCAGGTTTGTATCATCCTGGTGCTCCTGGAAGTAAATATTTGTGCACCCTTTCACTCTCATAGGAGTTGTGCGACTTGTCTTTATTCGTGTAACTTTTTTTTTTGCACGACTGAATGATTTTTTTATTTATTTATGTAAAAATCTAACAGATCTTTAAGTGATGATGAAAGAGCACGGATTCTGTTATGTATTCAAACGGCGGAAAAGTTGTTTCTGTTGCGTTCGCGCGCGCGTGTTCGGAATGAAATGCGGCTCGCGCGTGTCGGTGTTCGGGCGCGCGGGTAACAGGTGCAGCGCGCGTTCCTAGTAGTACACCACTTTTCTCTCCGGACATTTTATTTATTTGTTTATTTATTTATTTTTGTAAGTGCCGATGGGTAACCAGGTCGATAAACTCGCGCATCTCAGTTACGCCGAGGTGCCGACCGAAGAGGACGACGGCGCGCGCATCGGCGTGTCCTACATCTTCTCCGCGGACGACGACGACGACGCGTCTGCGCACGACCGGACGACGCACGAGGGAGCGCCGCCGCCGCCACCGCCGCACGAGCTCGAGTGTGCGGTCTACCACACGGCCGCGTGCGTGTACGAGAGGCGCGCGCGCGACCTGTGCGCGCACGCCGCGGACACTCTGGCGAACCGGTGCGTTCCCGGGGACGTCCTGGAGTTCGTGGCCGCGGGACGGAGCCCGCACTGGGCGGTGTACGTCGGCGACTCTCAGGTCGTGCACCTGCACAGGGCGGAGGTGAAGCGCGGCTCGGTGACGGACGCGGGAAGCGGCAGGCGCTGCCGGATCGTCAATCAGCTCTACAAGTACGAGCCGCTGAGCGCCACCGCCGTGGTGCGGAACGCCACCGAGCACGTGGGCATGAGGGAGCGCGAGCTGAGCTGGAGGAACTCGGAGTGCTTCGCCGCCTGGTGCAAGTTCGGCAAGAGGGAGTTCAAAACCGGGGGAGAGCTGCGCATCGGGAAGCAGCCGTACAAGCTGAGACTGCTGCTCCACGGCGTGCACGTGCACGAGCTCGAGTTCCAGAGTCTGGAGGACGCGATCATGGAGAGGAGACGCAGGGACAGGATGGACAAACCGGTGCTGCTGAGTGAGCCCGAGGGACAGAGGTGAAGTGTCCGTGTACAGTAGTGTGCTCAACGCTTGACAGACTCCATCACCTTGTGTGTGCTGTGCACCTCAATGTTTCTGCTGAAAAGTTTTTAGTCCTGATGGACGAAATGCACAGAGAAAGTAAATCCCATATGCCAGAAACTGATCCATCAGTGCAGGTCTTCTTTAATGCTGCTCACTCTCATCTCACTTCATGTAGACCAGGAGACCAGAGATGACTGAAGCAGGTTCATTTACTTTCAGTCCATTTACCTAAGAAAAAATACTTGCTTACAAATCTGCTTATCTGGATAAGACGAATAAGCGGCGACAACAGCACTTCCCCTTTATTACCTAACCACTGGATGCAATTCAACCTGATTTGTTTGTTTGTTTTTTGGTTTGTTTAGTAGTGCTCATTGTGACCATTTTTGATTAATGCAAGCACAACAGATGAGACAGACCTGTTTTTAAATGTGATGTGGAGAGAATAAATGCTTACCACCCTGTCCAGAACTTAGAGATGGGAGAATGAAAGAAAAAAACAGAACAAAATGATTCAGTGATTTATTGTGATTCTTTTTTGTGGCAATTCATGCATTGTCACACTGACTCCAAATTAGATTAAAACATTTACATTCAAGGTGGTGAAACTTTGCAGTTCCTCTAATAAACTTACAGGTTGTGTGCTCCAATCTAATCACACATTGGCAATTTATATAGAATTGTCGCAAAATCTGAAGAAAAAAAAGAATAAATTGGGGCGATTAAAAAAAAAATCGTGATAGTTGCAATACAAATCGAATTAGCACCTAGATATCGGGACAATATTGTTTCAGGTGGTCACTGGTGATCCCCATTACTACCAGATATGGTTTAACATTTAGCTTTTTTCGTTGTTGGCTTTTTACAAACAGGCTACATCATCTATGAACGTCTGTGAAAACTCCCGTTCCTGAGCTGTAATTTAATTATAGCTACAGAAGTATGGTGCATGCCCTGACTGGTCCAATGATGGTCGTACGATGCTGTGAAATTGCTATGCATTTAGTAGAACCTGTACTTTGAATTATCATTATGCGATAACTCTATCCCAGTTAGCCACATGATCACCTGGGTAAAAGAGCTGATACTCTGTGGTTTGGGAAAAGGTCCTGTGGTCTGATGAGTTCAGATTGACCCTATTCCATAGCGATGGGCGTAAGAATGGAAGCACAAGAAGAGATGCACCCATCATGCATAGCGCCCACTGTACAAACCTCTGGAGGCAGTGTTATGATCTGGGGTAGCTTCAGTTGGTCAGGTCTAGACTCAGAAACAATATGAGGCAATAAAATAAAGCCAGTTGATGACCTGAATGGTCATTCAGTACATTCAGGTCATCAACTGACTTCATTTCATTGTCTCATACAGTTGCTGAGGTTATCACATCTACAGTATGGAGTTTTTCTATCCCTGATGGCACAGGTATATTCCAGGACTTAACTTGTGGAAGAGTGGTTCTGGGATCATGAGGAATCATTTTCACATATAAATTGGCCACCACATTGCACGCCATAATTAAAGTCAAAGGCAGTCGAATTAATTCTTGAAGTGTGCAACTTTTTTTTTTTTTTTGGCCAGGCAGTAAATTTCACATATATAAAAAAGTTTAATGTATAACAGAAGTGTGCACCTAAACTTCTTGATCTTGGTTTTGACCTTTTCCCATGCAAGCCTTAATGCTACAATGAGCATGTATAGAACAAATCAGATATACTCACAATGTTAAAACGGATCATGAGCACAATCATCCCTGGTCTTGTTTTACAGTATTAAATGTTATTCTAGTCCAGTTTATAGATCGCTATAGATTACCTCATATTCTGTATTAATTAAAGAATGTATCATATTTTGCACATACCAAAATCCTAAACACTCTTTTATTTCAGTAGTGTAGGTGGTAACAGCGTAAAGCCTCATTTTATTTTTGTCTTTTTATGGCATATGATTCACTAATCTTCTTAATGATTTTGTAATTATTCAGTGAAGATAAACAGCAAGGGGATGTAGTTATCAGAAGGAGGACTATAAACCAGAATCTCACATCATGTCTTGGGAGTTAATTTAACTTGGGAGTTAATGATAAACTTAACACTTTTACAGTGTAGGTTTACACACAATGATTGACGCAAGTGCTTTAAGTCTGTGCTAATAAGTCATAAAAACACCTTTCAAAAAAAGCAGAAAAATTAATCATGTGTTATTTAACAAAAAAATATATAAAACTACACGAGGGTTTATATACCACAAAGAAGCTTAAAATGACATCTCAAACAGAAACGAAGCTACTGAAGAAAAACTATTTGACCTCGCTGTGACCTTGACCCTGTTTGGATCAATTCCCAAATCTAATCAGTTTATCTGCTTGTTACGTATAATAATGATTCCTTTTAAATCCTGCAAACTATCAACCTCTCGTTCTTGAGACATCGCATTAGGTTGAATTTGGACTCATCTGAAATTGGATCTTGACCTAAAAAAATAATTTTGTCCTTAAGAGATAGTGAATAATTGTAGTTGTATATAATTTTAAACTATTTTATTACAGAGAAAATTTAGGTTTAGATTATTCAAAGACTACTCTCAAGAAGTAGACAGACGTCTATAGTTTTTTTTATCATAAAATGTATTCAATGAGGATGCACCGATTGTGAAATACTGGGCTGATTGGATGATTAAAATAATTAGAATTTGGCTGATTGACGATAATGATGGTTATTGGTTTGGTTACAGCTCTTGTGTATTTCATACAGAATACATTTTCATGAGCATGTTGTGCCAGTCAGGCGGTATGGTGGTGTAGTGGTTAGCTAGTCTCCTTGCACCTCCAGGGTCCGGGTTCGATTCCCACCTCGGGTATGTGTGCATGGAGTTTGTATGTTCTGCCCGTGATTGCTGGGTTTCCTGTGGGTACTCCGGTTTCCTCCAACAGTCCAAAGACATTAGGCAAATTGGTGTTCCCAAATTGCCCATAGTGTGTGAGTGTGTGTGCCCTGCGATGGATTGGCATCCTTTCCATGGTGTACCCCGTTTCATGCCCTAAATCTCCTTGGGATAGACTCCAGGCTCCCTCCGTCCCCCTATACAGGATAAAGCCGTATAGACGATAATTGTTATAGATAACACTCATCTATATGGTTATGCCAAATAGCGCCATAAGGTGGCACCCTTTTTTTATTATGGTAAACTACAATTGAACGTATGTACAGAAAAGTGCTATGGTGACGCTCTACATAACCTTCACGCCGAACTTTTTCCTTCATAATGAGCAGAGGGAATGTTGTATTCTATATTCCAGTCATGTATGACATAGTAAATGTAGTGTCGCATATACTGGACTCAGGCGGACGATGTTTCATTTTGTCAGGATAAAGGTACAGTGTGGAAATCCATATGCAAAGTGTTTTCAGCCCTAATCGGTTCTCCTGGGGCTATTGCTACAGTAAGTGCAGGCTCGTGGCTCTTCTTCAATCTCTATACCACACCACACCACACCATGCAAAAACGTCATGGCAAAGAGGACTGTTTAGGTGACTGCTATTGGATCTTTCCCGAAGCTGCAGCTGGGTAAGCTATTGTTGTCCTGGTTAGATCACAATTAACCAACACAACTTGTAAAAACTGATGTGATGCAACACACGTTGGTGAATGCAAACTGCTGGTTCTGGTTCTAAGCTATTACTATACTATACTATACTACGTATACTATACTACAGTATACTATACTATACTATTCTTGTTTTACAAGCAACAGCTCACCTAGCTATAGAATGAGAAGGCTGTTCTCAGCTGATCTTTAAACAGCACATAGATGCCTTACAGAAGGCCAAGGTCAACCAGGTCTTGACTCTGTTGATGTTGTACCCTTTTCCTTAAACTTTAAATACATTTTCCAAACTATTTGTCCCTGGCACAGTCCTAACTCAGACTGATTGAAACTTTTAACATCTAACAATGTTTAAAGATGAGTCTATTCCAGTCTGGAAAGAAGAAATCATAATATGACAACAAACTTTGGCGAACACATTTGACTAAAGTAGATCTACAGTATGAGTGTCTGTTTACTTCTTGTGTCGGTGTAGATTGTTCTATAATGAAATTTAATTCCAGATGGTAGATCTTTGCATTTAAATTCAAGTTTCCAATGGCATGAGTCTTAAAAAAAAAAGTTTCTAAGTTGATGGTAATCAGCCATGATATATGTGAGCATTTTTGCACAACCTTGCCTCGGTGACCAGAGGAAATCATGAGTACGGCAAATCATCCCACAAACACAGTTGGTATCCTTGTGAGGTTTGTCTGAGATGAGGCTCTTTATGACCTTAGCAAGTAGGGTATTTTATTATCCGAGTGCGATGCCCCTATGTCTCTGAGGCTCTGTGGGTAAACAAGGGGATGCTGGGGCAGAGCGACGTAATTACAGCCGTCACCGCCAGTGAGTAATGGGTATAAGTAAAGGCAACAAGGCACTCTTTGTGTGTCTGTATAGCTCCAGCTCTAATGCTGCAGTGAAACAATTGCCCCCTAACGAGCGCTTCTTTAGCCAAGTGTCGAGGGTGATTGGAGATTGGTGGCAGATTTGTGCCTGTGCAGTGTGTGTAGATCATCAAAACATGCTGGTGATATTGCTCTCAGCTTGAGGGACGGTGCAGGTGGCTCTTTGTTTCCTCTCACAATTGCACTCTGTTATGACTTTGTTCTGCCCTGTTATGACAAGACCTCAGTGTTGAAAAAGGGCACTAATAAAAAATCTAGAACGCAGATTGATGAATTGAATTTTAAAGCGTTTCCTCCTGTTTAGTCAGTGTGTAGTTTGCACTGTTTGTTTCTCAGTCCTGTGTTGAAAAATGAGCTTTGTGGTTCAGAGGAGGGACGTCTCAGAGCACACTCGTTATCACTAACCTATTGGCACAGCTGCATGTTTTCTGTCACACCATGTCAGCTTAGCTCCACAGAGCTCAACCCGAGGCTCCAACCACCACTTCGATCCACTAAGGCTTTTTTTTTTTTGTGTGTGTGTGCCTCAAATACATTTTAGATGCGAGCACATGTTTTTCACATAGGACTATACAGTATACTGTAGTACTGTATGTGATCACATGAGAAATGTATGTGAAGGGTTTCAAAGTTACGGCCCGAGGTGTGTGTGAATAAGCAAACACATTTAAAACAACTTGTGATTATGTGAAACAAATAATCATGTGGGGGGAAATTACATTGTGAATATAACGGGATTGAAAAAAAGACTTGGAAAAATGTGAAAATAAACAAATCATGTGGAAAATCTTATAGGCAAAAATCTATAATAAATTATGCTTTATTATGTATTATTATAATAAATTATGTTTTATTATGTTTTATCTATAATAAATTATGTTTTTCTCATTTGTGTGGGAAACAATTATTATTGTCTTTTTTTAATTCATAATTATGTGAACCGAGAAATGCGATCATTATGTTAAACAAGTGAATCATGTGAAATAAAATTTGGACGGGAATAAATCGCATGCAGAATAAGTAATTTGTGTGAAAAAAAAATCACATTAAAATACTACATTAAAAACTGCAAATTTCTTCCATGAAACGTAAAAAAAAAAAAAAAAAAAACCAATGAATGAATAGCATGGGGGGGGGGATTATTAAAAATAAATTAATTGTACAATAGGGAGAGCAGCTGCCTGACAAAACCCAAATTCAGTCACAGATGCACTTTCAGCAAAAAAACACATCTGATAACATTGTCATCTTACATGTCTGTCTTCTTAGTAATTGCCTCTAAGTCATTTAGAATTGCCTCTGAACCGTCCAAGTTGTATTGTTCACTGTTAATGTGAACTACAAGGCTGAATCCCAAACTCCTCTCTAAACTCTGGACAAGGGCTCTACTCGGTGTGAGGAACAAGGGATTGTACACCCTTGAGATTTTCAGGAGTGTTCGTCACCTCCATGGTTTATTCCTTTTTCCTTTTAGCTACATAGTACTGGTTAGAATTTTAAACTACTTTCACTCCTGGCGAATAGCATCTAAAAACAAGTGAATCAAAAAAAAAATGCAAAAATTTAATAAACAAACAACAAAAATAATAATGTAATGTTCAACAAATTCTAGAATATAACGAGCCATTAGATTATTAGATAAATGAAAAAAATTTATCAATGAAAAATGTGTGAAAGTTAATGTGTAACTTTTGCACACATACCAACCACATGATTATTGTGGTGATTCAACTTGTTAGAGGTCACTATAATTGCTTATTCCTGTACAATATTATCACAAGATTGTGCTTTCTTTCATAAAAATAATAATTTTACACTGTGTGCTCAGATTGTATGAAAAAATGAACCTTAGCCAGCGCCACATTCTTGACTTCCTGTCTGGTCTAACTGTGTGAAATTTGTTTAGTGACAAACATTCACTAGCTTTTTAGCTTAGCGTTAATAGAATGGCACTAATGATTATCTAAAGTTTTCTAAACAATATCATGATGTACATATTTTCAGCTTAGGACTAATTATGAGCTAGCTAAAATAGCTAGCTAACTAATGCTAGCTAGCAAGTATACAATTCCTGCCAGTGTATGCTGTCTTAACTAGATAAATTGAACCATGGAAATTAATTGTGTCGATCTGGTAAACAATTGAGGGTGACGAAAATAAGAATTTTGAGATGCCAGTGAATCATGGGATGACCTTAGCTATCAACAGGAAGGCTAAAATTTTCAACAATAAAGATGAAGCCTTTATACTGTGTGGGTGCTGCAGAATCCACTTAACTCTATTATTACAATTTGGTTGAGAGTCCTGAGGTTGTATGTTAAGTTTGTGTGGGAAACAATTATTATTATTATTATTATTATTTTGTAGTTTCAGGTAAACGTTTTTGTTTGAAGGAAACTTTAGCCTGGGGTCATCCCTATGGTCCCAGGGCCCCATGTTTTCAGAGCCCTATGGTCCCCAGATTTATATAGCATATGACAAAGGACCCTATGTTCCCAGAGCATAATGTTCTCCAGTTCTAGGGTGCTATGTTCCCCGGGTCCCATGCTACCAAGGTCCTAAGTTCCCAGGGTCCTATGTTCCTAATATAGTTTGCAATTGAAACCTGAAAAATATATTCCCACGCCCTTTTTTCTTTTTTTGAATAATAAGTCTTAGGCAATGGTGGGAATTTATCCGTGCAGGTGCATCCTTGAAAGTATATTGCATGATTTAAAGCTATATTCAAAGCTAGTTTAAAGTTAGATTTATGCATAAGTTAGCGTTTGCACTTTTGTTTCTGCGTTAGTTCTCCTTTTTTGACTGTTTAATGAAATTCTTTCTTGAGACCTCATAAAACCACATAAAATGATATGCATTAGTTTTGTTGTGTTTAAAAAGAAGTGAAACCTAGTTTTAATAAAATAAACTGGATAATATTCAGAAAATATTTTGAATCACGTTCGTCTCAAACAGAATAGGAGGAAAGCATTTTTACCAGGAAACAAAAGGCCTTGGGAACATCTGTACGCTCCCCTGAAATCCTATAGATTATATACGTCTACCTGACTAAAATATTGTATATTAGAACAGCGTTTGTCAAACCTTAATTTAACAGTAAAATATATTCCACAGTATTTTCTCAGAGCAGATTTATTTAATGAACATTGGTTAAATGTTTACAATAATATTTGCTCTAGTATTTATTGGGCCCATGGAACCGTTCCACTGACACAACATATTAGGTCCAAGCTGAGTGATTGAGGCTTGGAATAATTACATTCAAATCAAAGCACCAGTAAATAGATGAATAACACCTTGTATGTGTTCTAAGTAAACTGTCATGTCAGGCAAATATCTGAAGTGTCTAGACATCTGACCATCACACCCATGTGCTGTTCTTCCCCAAACTGTTGCCACAAATTTAGAACCACATAATTGTATAGGATGCCTTTGCATGCTGTAACCTTACAGTTTCCCATCAATGGGGGCCCAAACATGTTGTCATGGCAATGCCCAATGACCTCAACCCCACTGAACACCTTTGGAATAAACTGCAATGCCAACTGCTTCCTAAACCTCCTAACCATGCCCTCAGTGCCTGACTTCAGTAATGCTCTTGTGGCTGGATGAGAAGAGCATAATCCCCACAGCCACACTCGGAATGAAATCCAATGCAAAGCCTTCCTAGAAGAGTGGAGCTTATTATAAGAACAAAGGCGGACTAAATCTGGAATCTGCTGTGTGCATAGTAAGGTGTCCATAAACCTTTGGCTTTACCGTATAGTGTATATTTTTTTCAATCAGCACATGCCTATAGGCATTTTAAATAATGCTTTTTCAGAAATAACCCGGTTTGTCAACTGTTGCAGGGATTGAAGTATGATGGAAATTTTGTCCCACTCATCTCATTATTTTGTACTAGTGTTTCCTGATCAAGTCCTCAGAGACCTTAAGACTCTCTACTGCAGTTCCCTATACAGCAGTGCCAAACAAACAATAACACTGAAAACCTGGTTCAAGTGCGGAGACTTGGACTGAGTACTATGATGTTTTAAACTCCAGCTGAGTGTGTTAGTCTATGTTTAATAATGACCCAGGCATACATTTTATTTTCATTTTCCATAATTTTTTTTGATTGCTTTAGTGTTGGAAATTAAACATTTAAAAAGACAACTAATGACAGACAATATTTCGTCCGCCTCTTATATCTTAGAATACTTTACAGCGATCAGCCCTAACACTATGACCACTGAACAGCACTGATCACCAACTTTACGGCACACATTGGTTACAGGATCATGGGAATCCAAGGCTCACTTATGCTCGTGGGGATCAAAAGCCAGCTCATCCGATCCAATCCTACAAAAAGAGACAATGCAAATAAATCACTGAAAAAAGTAAATGCACAGGGCCCAGCAGGTAAGGAACCGAAAGTTGTTGATCTAGTCCCTAAACTTGCCATATCACAAACTGATCAAGCAACCATAGAATGTGCTGGAAAACAAGTCAGATTCATGGAGGCCCAACCCTGCAACCCACAGCACCAATCTGCTCCAACGTCCTGGTGCCAAACACCACAGCACACACCCCAGAGCTGCCCCGGAGGCACAAGGGGAACCCAAAACCTAGCTGATTTTAATGATAATAGTTTAATGCTATGGCTGATTTGGGTATGTACTGAAGCTAAGCATATGTACAAGTTAAAGCATTAATAAAATCTATCAGCAGCATTTTGTCCATCCCCTCTAACTCCACTTTACCTTCAAATATAATAATTTGCAACTTTTGTTCAATCATGTGATTATTGCCACAATTAATGTTTCGAAATAAACTTTTCCATGAATTATAAACTTGATGTTGTGAAAATCTTACATTTTACATCCACAACATTCACTCGTCCCTGACACCTGAACAAAATTTGGAATAGTCACATGTTCAAGTCACATGTTCGAAAGGAAGTTGCATTGTCTGAATTTCCTGAAGGACGTTAGAAGAAGAGAGGTAAGTTCTTACGTCCCCCCCAATGATATTGAAAGAAGTAAAGAGTTCACTTAGATTGGGTTAACAAACTTCTAACTTACTAACTGTAAAGTATGTTTGGAATAATTCATTAGATATTGTTATGCCGTTAGCATGGAAACGCAGGGAAAACTCAAATCTGTAAATCGTTTAAGAGCAAAATTCTATGACTTATAATCATATGAAACTATTAGATGAAACCTGGTTTCATGTTTGCCATGGTTAAACACAAGACAGCAGAGACTTCACTTTTAACAACAAAGAAATAAGTGCTCATTAAAACTCCAAATCTTTCTTACTGTCATTACTGGCTATAAGAGCGAGTGATTATTTTGGGTGGTTAATTGGTTTCATTTGCATAAACAGATTGTTACATTTTTTTTTTCTGACATCTGGCTGCTGTCCTGCCTCGGTGGCTCTGGGGTCCTAAAGGGGACTGACCTCTACTCCTGCTCTGCCTGCGTTACTGTCATGTGAATAAACTCCACATAACCTTTTCCATGGACAAGCTCACTAACATGGCTGAATATGAAACTTTCCAGTTAACCTAGAAGAAGCCAGGACGAATCCATTGTCATACATTTTTATTGTGTTATCAATCTACAGCATAAAAGACAAATTCATTATGTCTTACAAAATGGCAAAAAGCAGTTTTCGGTTTTTCAACATCCCGAACTGCATTCAGAAGATGAGTCCCTGCTTTATCTTCGCCGTAGTATGGAAAGCATTCTTAATCAGCGGCATGAAAGCTATCGTCGAGAAGCACAGCACCACTGCTGAGCTCAGAATGCAGCAGATATTTCTCCTAAATGGCGTATATTTATAGAGGATGATTGAATATCCCTGAACCCTGTCTGAGCCATTAAGGAACAACAAAAGAGCGTTGGTGTGTGTTGATAAGCCACTAATCGAGATAAGCCACCAGCGTTGACATTTAAACACTTTGTAGAACAGAATTGCTGATAGTGCTTAAAAAAAAAAAGATGCTCGAAACAGAACTCCTGGTTAAGGTTCTGCATCAGTGACAAGAAAATTGTCATGTCCCTTATCGTCCAACATTGCTTTATGCTTATTTGCTTTACTTAGCGCCTACCACATAACTGGGTGAAATGTAAATGTACCGGTCTTAACACTTTTCCTGACCTCATGCTTCATTTGCATTTTTCACATTTGTAGCAGCAATGCACTTGTACCAGCATATTTTGATCACTCTAAGCTTTAGTGCCTGACAGGTCAGTCACAGCAATGAAAATTCCAGCTTTGAGAGGTCTGATTAAAATGCTGGGCAGCAGCAATAATAAACACAATGGAAAGGCACTGCGTGGGGTGCCAGCAGGCTGAAAGGCTTATTCTAACTTGATTAAGTCAGGGGGAGGAATTGAAAACCTACTGTGACGTGCAGGGGAATACAAGTGCTAGAAGATGCTGGGGTGATGAGGGAAGTCAAGTTTTTCAGGGATAAGTATCCAACAATCAGTCGCCCACCATCAGATATCTAAACCACAGTGTTGGCTAGAGATGCAGTCACCACACACCGAGTGAATATGAGAAAAAGATATCTCGTACATTTCCCTTTATCACATTTTTACACCCCTGAAAGTACGAGGGGCGTTCAAGCAAAACCGGGACTTGTGATGAAATTTCTCAAGATTGAAGACGTAAAATCTACTGACATTTAAAATAAGTATAGAACAGTGATGAGATTCTTAGCCACAGGGAGAGAAAGTTTGACCTAGCTTCTGGAAGATAACCTACAGTATCAAGCGAAAGGAAACCTAGTGGGTGATATCTGACCTAGCAAGTTAAAGTTAGTAGCAAGCGAAAGTTAATCTAGAAAGGGAAAAGTTATCTAATGAGTAAAAGCTAACCTCATACGTGAACGCTAACTTCGTGAGAGAAAACTAGCAAAGCAAACCTGAACAGGGACAAGTGCTTACTGTAGCTATTCATTTATTTAATGGTGTCTCCAGTTTAACTTTTCGTAATTTTGCCAATATAAGTATGTGTTAACCCTCACTAAGAAAAAAAAACAATGGAAAAATTGGTTCTTTGCATTTTTTTTCACCCCATTTTAGGCCTCTTCATAATGGTTGATATATTGCTGTATAATAAAAGTATAAAAATACTTACAGATAACCCCTGCAATAAATAAATAAATAAAATAAAATGAATGCAGAAACCTCATTTCAGGGAAATCCCTCTGGACAACAGTATCACCCCCATCAGAAATCGTAACTCGGCTCTTGTGACCGTCTCTGTTACACTTTGGTTTTCTGTTGAAAATAACAGTGAACTATCTGAGAAGCCTTCTCTGTAATTGACCCCCATGATATTTTGTGGTCCTGAAAATAGATGCAAATAAAAAAAATATTAAACAAAATATAATAAGGAGGATATGATGTAAACATTTTTTAAATTAAATCTTTTGGTTCTATTTTGTAAATATGGTGTATGTACTGTAACATGAACATCACATGCTATAATATAATATAATATAATATAATATAATATAATATACATCCATCCATCCATCCATCCATCCATCTTCTTCCACTTATCCGAGGTCGGGTCGCGGGGGCAGCAGCTTCAGCAGGGATGCCCAGACTTTCCTCTCCCTGGCCACTTCTTCC
>JAQQZS010000021.1:10023290-10036477 GCA_030068045.1 Platyallabes tihoni | reverse complement strand
AATAAATTTAAATAAAACAAATAAATAAACACAACAACAAATTCTGCAGATCCATCTTACATAACAAATGTGATATGGCTCTTACAAAAGCAATACAATACAATAAGACTATTCCTAATATTCAGTTAATGTTTAAAATTAGGTTTTTATAACCTAGATTTACCAATCAGTGCCGGAACATTAATGCGCTTAAGTAGTGTATATGTTTCATAAGTGATCAGGCTTTTAATTTTTTATTTATTTTTTAAAAACAAAGTTTTTCAGACGTAGTGTACTCAGCCGAAAGCCAGTGAAAAGTGAAATCGTTCCCCTTAAATATATATAATTACAATGCAACGGCATATGACTAATAATCAGCTGGTGATTAATAGTCACCATCAAACTTTTTATAACCTGTACCAGCTCATATTATGAAGTGACTTTTAGTAACATGATGATGATGATGATGATGATGATGAAGTAGTGAGTTAAGTACAGAGTGAACAAAGTGCTCATTGTGCAGCAAGCCTTTTCTTGTTTAAACCCATGAGGCATGAGGCAATCAGCAGTTCTATGCAGTCATCTATAAAGTAGTGTGATTCCAGGCTTTGCAACTGAGTAGTGTGGTATGCTGCCTGCACACTATCTAACGATTTCAGATGTTCAGTGCGATCAGTGAGCCAAGTCTTGCGCAACGTTGCGAGCGTTTTTTGAGTAAAATGTTAATAATATATATAAGGTAATATCTAAGAAATCATAAGGCATGCTAGGAAAGCCAGGGATGAATGTACATGTACAGGTTTCCCTGCAGGTGTGTACTGGAATGTGCAGATTTGTGGTCAAAGAACAAACAGGTAATGTACACATGTTTAAAGTTAATTGTAAGTCTTTTTTCATAGTGCCGCATTCAGTTTGATTATGGAAATTATTTGCAGAATGCAAAAAAAAAAAAAAAAGTGGAATAAAAAAACACTGACTAAATAAAAAGATCACTTTTCTCGTTGCTTTTAAATTAAATACAACGTATGAAGGATGTTCAAGTCAAACCAGGACTTTTGATTCTTGATCAGACTGCCTGCTTCACATCTGAAATGCTGGCCTCCCAGGAAATCCTTTACTAGTCCGAACATGAAAAATGGAAATGGCTTGGAGTGAGGTCAGGACTGTAAAGGGGATGTAGCAATAACTCCCAGTCGAGTTCCTGTAATGTGCAAGTGGTGCAGGTGGGAGTATGAGCTCTTGCATTATTCTCCAAAAACAGAACACCTTAGATGATCAAACCAAGCTGTTCTGTTTTTTTTCCACTCACTAAATGTTCAGAGGAATGACTTAGTCGAAATCATCATTTACAGATATACAGCCTTCTTTAAAACGTTTTCACTATACAGATGTTTTACTGCAGCTAAGAGTCTTATCACTGGACTGTGCTTGAAGTAAATGTCAGTTGATTTTATACCTTCGAGAAATTTCATCACAAGTCCTGGTTTGACTTGAACACCCCTCATAGGATAAAAGCAGAAAAACCAACAACAACCACTAAAAAAATATACACAAATAAAAAGACAGACTTATTGAATGATAGATGAGGACGTCACAGCCATTTCCCTTCCAGACCACCAGAGGGCAACCTACCAAGTAGTTTTGCATTTGAATAGTCGTTGTTGTGATTAGAAGTTAGTGATTGAACAATTACTTATAAAATAGCATAGTATATGTAAAAAAATAATAAATAAATAAAAAACGTGCACATCGGGAGTTAGTTGTGCTTACCTGGGGTCATCAAAACCACATAGAAACCAGTGGTAGGTTTCTCGCCTGACGTAGGTTTCTCGCCCACCCAAAGCCCAAACCCCAGCCTCTGGATGCCGGTCCCAAACCTGGGAAAGAATGGGAAGGTTGCACTGTGTTTTACGGCGTTAAACCTGTGCCAAGTTGTTGTGCGGATCAGATAATCCACTTTTGTGACCCCTCGATGTGAACAGCCGAAAGACCAACATAGTGGCCTTGTGTAAAGAACATGTGTCCGTGGTTTGAAGGATAATCTAGTCATAATTTAATTTTAAAAAATTGTGACATTTCTGTCACCTGTATAAAAAAAAACATTTCACGCACTGTTAATCCTCTATAGAAAACTTTCTACCTTGATGGTGTCCAGGTACTAGTGAAACACTGGGATAAGTGCACAAGTGTAGCAGGAGATTATATAGAGAAATATATATATAAAGGTAGGTAGTTTTATAACTGTTCTCATATCTGTTATTGTGCACAATCAAAATCCCAGTTTGATTCGAACCCCCTCGTTATATCAGTTTGAAACATTTTCTAAAAATTTTAACATGTTTGGTTAGGGTGGTATAGGGGTGTATTGGGGGTTCCTGAGCTGAAGTTACTGTCTGTGTGGAGTTTTGCATCTTCTCCCTGAGTCTGTGGCTTTGATGTCAAGTCCCCCAAAACTCGAGTGTTCAAGTTTGACTTGTATAAATTTCAGCATGGACTATTGTTGTTACATCAACCTGACAGACAGTAGTCCTGGAGATACTCCTGCTCCATGCTCAGGTGAATATTGTATAAAGTTAAGTTTAAGTTGTGTGTCTGAGACAAGCACAAATTTAAGTCTAAACCTCATTGGCCAAAAACATGGTATTGGTGCTAAAAAGTGTCTCATCTAGGTGAAAAAAAAAAAGACATTTCAGATAGGATCATATAACACCTTTTTTTTTGTAAATATGCATACACATTTATACTGTATTTTTATCAGATGAAAAGAAACACTGTTGCTAAATGCAATTTCATGCGCTTGTATGATGTAGTGTTTTTTCTTTTTTTAATAAAATTTTTTCAACGCTATTAACTTTCATTCAGATGAAACTTGGCCTTCACATGAAAAGACACAAACCTGAAAAAGTCTATTATTCTAAAATACTAAATTGTTAAGATATTGCAACATGAATTTGACATGGTTACGGACACTACAGATTTTTTGGGGGGAAAAAATCATTAATTTTGCATGGAATGGTTTAAGTTAAGCAACATTTTTTTTACAGGTCATATGCTTGTAGAAGCTTACACCAATTTTACTATTAATACAAATATAAATAATTTGCATTTTAAATTATTATTATTATTATTTAAAGCGAGACAGTATAACACCGAAAATGTCCATTTTTGGGGCACATATAAAATCATCTCCTCAAAACAGCTGACATAAGCTACTTGAAATTTTTAGGGAACTAAGATTGGTCACTTCCATGTTGCATAAACCTCTTAAGTAGCATGCACTTATAAAAAAATTATAATAGATACACAGCACCAATACAGTGTTTTGGCTGCAACACTTCGTCCCAAATTGTCCCATCCTGTATGTAACCTGCTTTAGGGAATTTTCATAGAAAAAGTGACATAGATGCTGAATAATTTTGAGAAGTGCACACTTCAGAGAAAGTGTTAGTGTTGTGCAACTGCGTGAGACTGAGTGAGAAATACACAATTTATGCAACGACTTTAATATTCCATTATACCCTTTTTAAATTCAAATTGAAACGACTCTTGGCCATCTGCTCGGAGCGTAACTGTCATACTTGAAATAATAATAACAGATGATTTAGAAGTGTTCTCGGTGTTCTCCATGAGTTTACACCAGCCACACTAGTCTAAATGAATTTAATTGTATCGATTTTAATATGTTTCATGATTATCCTGTCTAATATCAGATCTTATCACTGTCCTTAGATCAGGACGTTTACTATACACAAACCTAAGTAATGGATATTTGAATCATAATTAGTACACATCTGTATTTAACCATGTCACAATATGGGTTTATTAGTGTGTTGTAAGAGACTGTAAGGCACGCTGTCATCACTTTACATAGCAGTAGAGTGTATCTACATTAAGTACTGTATTATGCATGTATCAGAGGCTCATAAAGAGAAATGGGGGGTGGGGGGGGGGACATTTGGAGCCAACTGGAAGTGAGTGGTGAAGTTAAACTGTATTTGTAAAAAGCACGTATTTTAGTGCTTTGTGATGCATTTGTCTCGTTCATGCCCTAAATATTGGCAACTCATTCACTCCACTCACTCCATATCGCTCAATCTGTACATGGCCACAGGAGGCCTGGAGCCGATCCCTGGCAACTCAGGGCACAGAGCGGGGGTACACTTACTGTACATACTGTACAGTACAATGTGTACTTAGCCTGGAAGAACATGCATGAACGCTACGCACAAAAACTCGGCACAGTGTCGAAAGTCTACTTAAAGCAAGAAAAATTAAAAGTCTAGACAGGAAGGTACTGGTAAAAGCTCTGTGCGCCTTGATTATAATTACAATTCAACAGAGTTAGCACAAAGGTCTAATTATGTCACAGATGATTATGACTTTGGTCCATGACTTAAGAGCAGGCCTGCTAATACAAAAGTGCCTGTCAAGTCACTCGAGAGCTTTTGTACGATTTTCTTTTGAAGCAAGAAGTCAAATATCAGCCATTGGCATTTGAGGGATCTAACACTTCCAGGCAGATCTAAAGAAGCAAATTGGAGACATAATGTTTAGGATTCCTCATTGATAATATTCCCACTTGTTATCAAAAGTCTTTTATGCCTGTTTTATTTCCAAGTAATTTACGAAGATTTTTTGATTCGAAAAGTTAATCCTTAAACAACCGTCATAGATTTAAATGATTTATCATGCAACAATTCAGGCGTGAAGCAGACAGTCTGATCATGGCTCTGGTGCACTGAGAAAACGTCCTACCTTGATGGTATTCAAGCACTAGTGAAACACCGGGATTATCTTGGTTTTAGGCAATGATCAGAAGGTCGGCAGTTCTAACCCCAGGCTCTTAACCCAGTCTGCTCCAGGGACGCTGTATCATCATGGCTGACCCCAGCTAGAAAAGAAAGAATTTCACTGTGCAGTATTCATTCATTCATTCATGTACTGTATATGTGACAAATAAAGGCTTAACGTTAACTTAATTTATTAGTGTAGCACAAGTCCCTGTGAGTTAATTATTACTGTATTAAGGATCTTAGTGCATCAATGGAAACTAGATTAGAGGATCCAACATCAGGTACTAATGAGTACAGTATTAAGTTTTTATATGTTTTAAATAATACTTTAAAATTGAGTTTAAGTTTTCTGTTTTTTAAATTATAAAGTATAATTAATAATAATCTTTTTTTCAATTTACACTTCTAACACTCCTTACAATCCTGATAAAATCCTCAAGAGAGCCGAATCAAGCGTGTTACTATGCTTTGCATTCCAAGCACCGGTATTGAGGTTCCTTGGCAACGTTTCCTTTCTTTCTGTTCTTTTTTTCAAATTGCTTAATTAATATATTTATCAATATATTCCAGACTTGAGTAACGATTCATGCTCTGAGACAGAGAATAAGGTTACCTGCTTGAATTTTTTATAATTTTTTTTATTATTTGGCAACTTGCTCTTACAGCCTATTAAAGAAACAAGGCAAGTACCGAGAACACGATCAACAGATGCAGACACACAAGGGAAGTCAGACAGGTGGAGAAACAACACACAGACGCTCAGGGGAATAGTATGCAATTAGCCGGCACTGGTAGCTCGGAATATTAGCACAGATTTAGAAGCAAACCTTAATAAGTAAATTATATATTATCTAGGAGGATTACAGTAGGCTTTCTGTCCTATTGGGGTTTATTATAGCAGATTCACTTCACCCCGTCTTGTTTCACACTACGGTTCTTATAATGATTCATATCATTGATGTGCAGGTCATGGATCAAGACTCCAGACTATTCAGTTTTCATGATGATTTACAACAGCTATTGTTACTGACATAAGAGATCACCGAAATACACCCGTTCAAGTCAAACCGGGACTTGTCATTACACATGATTAGAATTTATAAAACTATTGACTTTTACAGAAGACTTCAAGCACAGTATGGTGATGAGACAATAAAACATTTTAAAGAAGGGCTTACATCCATGAATGACGATCTGAGCCGATGTGGCTCGTGTGGTCCTGGGATCAATCAGCGAGTTGAATGCTGTTAGGAAAAAAAGGGTCCGGTTTGATCACCAAAGGCCTTCTGTTTTTGCAGGACAATGCACCAATTGTGCATTATAGGAACTCAGCTAGGATTTATTGCCAAATCCTCTATACAGTCCTGACCTCGCTCCAAGCCTTTTTCCACGTTTGAACCAGTACAGGAGTTCCACAACAGATACAGATGTCTGGCTGTCAGGAAGAGGTTCTTTTCAACAGTTTGCTTGTATTTGCCGTTCCTCCTACTGTAAAAAAAAAAAAAACACTCCAAAGCATGATGCTACCACCACCATGTCGATCTAATGAATAAAGTTACCTGAGTGATAGGCTGTTTTTGGTCTGGACTAAACTTAAGTTTGCTTTAACATTTTAATCTTTAATACTTAAGGATTATTTTAATTTTAATTTTATATAATAATTTATTTTAAATATATAGTAATTTAAAATGAGCAAAAAAAAAACCCCTCCTATTTTAATGATAACCTCAAAAGTGAAATAAATGAAAATGACATTTTAAGCATCTTATTTCAACCTCACTGACAGACACCACCATATTGATTGTCTGAAAATGACATACATTTATTTTACCAAGTAATAGGATGGCACAGTGTGGCAATGGCTTGCATTGGCACCTTGGCTCGATGTTTGTCTGTAATGTCCTTGTGTCCATGTGGGTCTCCCCTGGGTTGTCTGGTAGGTCTAGACATGCATGTGGATTGCCTATGCTAAATTGCTCATAGTTGTCAATGTGTGTGAACTGTGCCCTGAACTCATATATATATGACCATGGAAAGTATGTGCTTTTCCCAGAGTTTCTTTCATAGCCTAAAGCTATTTTTTTCTGCCAAGTTTTTTTCTTTTTTTTGACTTATGTGTCCAACATGACATTTGCAGAAAACCACGGTGAGTTATTAAAACAATAGTTAATAAAACAATCTGTGTTCTTTTGGGAAACTATATTTATGTTTTAATAAAGGTAAGATGTCACTATTATATGGATGACATACATTATATGGCAAAATAAAAATTCTGGGTCTCAGTGACATAGTACAGCTTTCCCTAGATGGCCTTGTTCGAGAACTTTTTTAAAATTTCTGATCCATTTACGACAGTGAATTATATGTACACAGTGTGCTCACCAGGTGGCATAGTAGTTATTACTGTGACCTCGGTCGAGGGTTCGATTCCCAATTTGGGTCTGTTTGGAGTATATTCTCCCGATGCTTGGTGGGTTTCCTCTGTTTTCATTTCCTTCCACAGTCCAAATTCCTGATGTGTGTGTGTGTGTGTGTGTGTGTGTGTGTGTGTGTGTGTGTGTGAGAACGGTCCGGCACCCCAAAAGCCTTACTCGTGACCCTGTACAGAATAAGCGGTATAGAGAATGTGTGTGAGTAATATTTTTGCTATCCACTTTATTAGGAACACCTTTATATCTGCTCATTCCATCAGCAAAGCGTTTCTTTCTACAGAACTGATGCTCGATGGATGTTGCATATTTTACTGTTCTCTGTAAACTCCATGTGGAAATCCGACATCTGCACTGAAACACTTCACCTCGAATATGTTATGGTCAGACTCACTGAGATCACATTTTCCCCTATTGTTCGGTTTTTCTATGAACATGAACTAAATCTCTTGACCTGTATTTGCATGATTTTATGATTTTATGTATTGTTCTGCTGCCATGCAGCGGCTTCGATAATCACACTGAATGTACAGCTGTTCCTGTTAAAGTGGCTGAAAATAGAAACAATAAAAGACCAGTGCAATTCTGGAATGTCATCAAGAGGAAGATGGATGGTCAGAAACCATCAAGAAGAGCTGAGCTGTTTGCTTTTTTCAGTGGTATAAAGTTATCCAACAGCAATGTGAAAAACTGAAAAAATTTCAATTCCAGCTTTCATGTGTTTTTGGCATGCTTTCCACCAAATACTGATTGTTCAGTCACAAATAATAGAATCGTATTAAAAGATTAGCAGTTCCTAGGTTTAATCGCCGCGTTCATGTTATTATTGGTCACTAGCCAGGGACAAAGAGGCTTTTGTTGTATTTGGGACTGAGCAGTAACTACAACTATGACCCACATTTGTATGTAGAAGTAGGAAAAGTAGTAGGAAAAAAAAAAGTTTGGATGATTAAGATGGATGAATGAGTAAAGTTACCATGACAGTCTGATAAAGTATGACAAAAGACTTTTAGCTATAGACCAACAATTGCACTTTTGCTTGATTTTCCATTGATATGGTCAATTAACTCATAACCAACCGCACGCACACACGCGCGCGCACACACACACACACACACACACACACACAGTGAGAACAGGTTCAATTCTTTAGTTCTAAGCGATCTACAATGCAGACGCCCCTTGGTTCGACCCTAACCTTGGATGCACATGTAGATTCTTGTCGTACTTGTGTCTTGGGGTTTCCTGGATTTTCTTCCACCAATGACTTGCCAAGTGGGACGATTAGCAATTTAGGCTCCCTAGGTGGGAATGCCTATGTGCTTGGTGTGCTGTACTGGCCTTTTCACAAGCCTTAGGACCAGACTAAGGTTATGTCACTTCCTTCTACTTACTTTCAGTGATCCACTTTCTGATCAGTGATTAGTGAAGATGAATGAGCTATAATACAGATTAGTACAATAATGTTAAGACGCACACAGTTTATTTTTGGCCATGTAAGCAGTATCTCTCACGTCCAGGAACTAGCTTTAAAAAAAAAAACGTGGGTAAAAATGGAAATGATTTGCCAGTAAACTCAACTGAACTCAACTTTCAAACAACTCAAGAGTTGCTATTTTGGGATTTTCTTGGAAACCTTTCCGTGGCTGCAGATTGCTCCGGCATCGCACTCAGTTTTCACAAGCCGTGGAGTTTTTACTTTTGCTAAAGTTCTAGTAATAGGATGTTGAAGGAGAGAGAATTTTTATACATGAGCGAGATGAAAAGTAAGTCCGATGATCCTCGAGAGGGTGCCAATAATGCTGAAATTGACTGTTTTCTACAGTACCCAAGTAGACATGGTAATTACTGTAGTAGTGTCATGCATTGCCCATGTTGGTTATATTCCCTTCAGTATATTACATTTCGACTTGATTTATTACTGCAAGCAGGAATTTATTACTTCCTAGCAGTAGATTCCTCTTGTGGGTAATAAAACAGGAACTTGGGTCAGTGACAGTAACAGGGACTGTTTTGTTCCTGACTCATGAGTTATGTACTGAGTAAAGTCATCTCCGTATGCCGTGTGACTGCCTGTGATGATCATCCCTCATGGCCAGTGCTCCCAGGATAGACTCCCGGTCCACCTGTACTCTGATGAGTTACTATAAATAAATGAATAATTAATGATAGAAATAAAATACTGTTGCAGTTCCTTGGATGTCCACATGGCTGTGACACAACCCTCCAAATCACACATTAATGTCATATCCATCTACACAAGGTATGGTTGTGTTCTAATACATGATTCAATGAGGGGGTTTAAGCAGAATGTCCCGAACCTTGTTATATAGTCTTAGTGACCCTTCTCCTGGGTATCCTTCCTAGTCAGATCTACGGTATTATTCTCCCTGAAGTAATTCCTTTCATACGTTCTGCACTGGATGAATTTATAAGAAATGCTTGTTAGAGCACAAAAAAATGGCTAAAAACTATTTGAGGACACTATAGTTCACTCCTTTCTGTTTTGTAATGCAAGCCTGGGTCATAACTTGTTCGTATAATGTGAGATTATTCATGTTAGACTTTTACTCCATGGCATTATTATTATTATTATTATTTTAGAAGGGGCGTTCAAGTCAAACTGGGACTTTTGATTTTGCAGAATAAGAGAACACAGTTATGAGAGAAAGAAAAAAAAACTACAGCACCAGTCAGAGGTTTGGACACAAGATTGGATTTATTTTCTACATTTTAGAACCAGATTTTTTTAAAACTATGAAATAACAACACATTGCATTAGGTAATTAAACAGCAACAACAACAACGGCAGTCAAGACCTGAAGTCCGCTGCTCTGGATGGAACAGTTTTGGCAAGAACAGTTTTTTTTTTTTTTTGTCAAATGCATTTGCAAAACAAATCAAGCACCATCATGAAGACCTTCCCAGGAAAGCAAGACCAAAACCTACCGCTGCTGCAGAGGAAAAGTTCATTTAGAGTTCACCAATTAACAAACAGCACCTGAGATTAATGCCTTTGTGATGGTTTTATAGAGCATAAGTATCAGACACACCTCAATATCAAGTGTTCAAAGGCAGCATTGTCTTACAATGTAGAAAGAAATAAAAATCAGGAATGACCATGAAATTAGAAGGTGTGTCCAAAGTTTTGACTAGAAGCGTACCTTTTATTTCTCTATATAATCCTCTGATACACTAATGCACTTATCCCAGAGTTTCACTAGTGCTTGGATACCGGAGCCATGATCAGACTGCCTGCTTAATCACTGGCCGCAAACGCTGGCCTCCCAGGAACTCCTTGAATGTGTCTCAAACATGTGGAAATGGCTTTGAGCGAGGTCAGGATTGTAGAAGTAACTTCCAGATGAGATCCAATAATGTGCAAGTAGTGCAGTGGGAAATATAAGCTTGTGTATTGTCGTGCAAAAAACATTCTTGTAGAACATGAACTGTTAATTTTGACACTTACATGAATGATGTCACGTTCGTCCCAAAAAAATCCTAGCCGTACAGCAACCTTCAGATGCACTTTCTCAGAATTTTTTGTGATTTGGTTTGGCTGTTCTGATGGATGTTTGGATTCGGGGGTGAAATGATGCACCAAGTTTTGTCACAGGTGACGATGTGATCGAGAAGTCGAAATGTTCCTCTAACTCACTGCAGATTAGCAATCTTCTATGTCGGTCAAAGGCAGAGAGCTCTCTCGGTACCCGATGTACACTCACCTTCCATATATGCAGGTGATCAATCTCAGAAGAAAATTTAGCAATTTAACCATATGCACCAATTGCAGGTTTTGGAAGATGGGAGGAAACCATGAGAACCCAAAAGAAACACACAAGGACACGGGGAGAACATGGGGAAACCCGAGACGCACGCAGTTACCTGAGCTCTTGGGGGGGTGCAGCTGTGATACGGTTACATTACCCACCTCACCACTACTCCACCCCTAGGCTACAATTATATAGGCAAAATAATCACTGGCAGAAAGGATTTCCTCAGTACTCAGACATTTCCTGGCAGTTAGATCATTTTGTCGTTTTTTTTTTTTTTGTTAAAGAGCCAGATCTTTTAAAAACACATTTCGTCCCTGAGGATATTAGTTTTGGTGATATACTGTATGTAAGGATGGTTGAGCTGAAAGAGAACTTGCAGTACATGGTTTCTAGCTTTAGGAACTGGACATACTATCGCCCTGGAGATTTATTACCACTTGAATGAAATTAATATCACACTTAGTGACCACGTTGCAGTTGATGTGTTGGCGTCCAACAAGACCTGCTGATATATTGCCCATAATTTATTATCTCAAGCCTGCACACACACATATAGTACACACACACGTTTTTTCTTACTATACTTGTGAGGACCTTCCATTGACCTACTTACAACTATTAATTAAAACTATACACACTGCTCCAGATGTGCTGACCCCAGATTCCTACAACTTGGACATGTGGGGAAAAAAAATATATAGGTTAATGTGCTGCACATGTGATATATATTCAAATAATTGAATCTTAATTAATCTTAACACTGTTGGTCCTCAAAAAGATCTAAAAACATGACGCATGCACACACAGAGCGTCATCTAAAGCTGGTCGTGACATGTTAGTGAGTCTCATCTGTGGCGTGAGACGCTGCCTGGCAGCCTCCCAGAAACCATGACGCTAATCTTGATAGCTAATCCAGAGCTAATCAGCGGCTTACACAAGGTGCTCCGAAGCCACAACAGCTTTCGGCAGATACCTGACTCCCTGGATCATAAAACCAAGCCAAGCGTTTCTCTTTCAGTCCCCCGGCACTTAGCGCAGGGAAAGACTTTCACCTGCCTTTCATTAAAAGCGCCACACTGACACTCGATCCCGGTGAAGCCTGCAGGAAAATTAGCGAAATGATTATTAACTATTTCAGTTACAGAACAGTTAAAGAACCGCTGACCTTTTCCTTTTCCACCATAATCACATGAGTATAAAATTGCATGTGCATTTACTAATTTTGAGGGTTTTTTTAACGTTTTGAACTGGAACAATCTGGAATTCGAATGTTACGTCATGGCGTTGTACATAATAGTCGAGTCATTTCCAGACTGTGGTGATAAACCAGTCTCTTAACTTAATGGTCATAACCACTGTTTTTATAACTTTTAAAGCTGGATAGAGCATTCTGTGATGCAATGCCAGTGTACACACTGTTGTAGTGAAGCTATCAGGGGAACAAACTGTTACTAGAATGTTATGTCGTGTCACAGACAAGAGGAGTGAGGAGGAAAAAAAGTTACAGTAAATGTACCAGTGCGGTGAACTGGAACTAAGTGCTGTATGATTCTGAGTTACTTTAGTTATACAAACACACATTTAAATGATTTAAATTTGTCACATTTAAATGATTGAGATCATAAAACAAATTAGACAAATATAACCAGAGTAAATACACCATGCAGGTTTTAAATGATGTTTTCATTTATTAAGAGAAAAAAGCTGTCCAAACCTACCTGACCCTATGTGAGGGAATAATTGCCGTCTTGGTAGATCATGAATTAACTGTCATTTATTATTATTTTTTTAATTATTTCACTCACCACACTCAGGCCTGATTACTGCCAGAACTTTTGAATAAAGAAATCACCTAAATAGAACCTGTTTGACAAAGAGAAGCAAAACATCTTAAAAAAGCAACACGATCTAAAGGAATTCAAGAACAGATGAGTATCAGTCTAGAAAGGTTTACAGTAAGGTCTTAGAGTGGAATAACCAACGTCCGGCCTTAAATCTGATTGAGATGACCTTAAACATGCCGTTCATGCTCGATAACACTCCAGTGTGACTGAATTAAAAGAATTCTGCAAAAAAGAGTGGGACAAAATTTGCTCGATTGCAGTTCAATACTTGATTGCAGTTATTGTCACCAAAAGGGTGGCACAACTAGTTACTAGGTTTAGGAGGCCATTACTTTTTCACAGCTTTTTTTCCTTAATAAATGAAAT
>JAQQZS010000021.1:9974679-9998444 GCA_030068045.1 Platyallabes tihoni | reverse complement strand
AATATTTACACATTAAGTTTACTGAAAGTAAAAACAGTTGAAAGTCAGAGGACGTTTCTTTTTTTGCTGAGTATATTAGAAAATAAAATCTAGCCTTTGCCAACACTAACACAAAAATAATGGTACTTCATACAGTTTATCCATTTATAATGTAATTCTGTTAAATACTTGCTTGTTACATGAACATTTCTCAGCATTAATAGTTAGTTAAGAGTTATAGCAGCCTTTAACAGACTAAAACAATGCATTGAAAAAAAAATATATATGCAAAGGTTGCTTTAGACCTCCAAGGGAAGGGGCTTGAATCTCGTCTCTGGTCTGTTTACATGTGATATCATGTGGGTTTCCTCTGGTTTCCTCCCACAGCCCAAAGACATGCGGTGTAGATGTTGATTGGCATTTTCAAATAAGTGCCATAAGTGTACGAATGGGTTTCTGAGTGTGTGTTTGTGTCCTGCATGTACAAGGGTGTATGTACCCTCCCTTCTGCCCCGGAGTTCCAGCAGACAGTCGAGCCCATACATTTTGGAACAAAGAGAACTTATTTGTTGACCTCTATTCACCACACTGACTTTCAAGACGTTAATGGGGATTTTACAAAAACATGGAATTAACCATTCAGGAAATCTAGCCATTTCCATACACACACTAATTTAAAGACTCATAAATAATGGAACAAATGCATGACAAGCAGTTGCACGGCCAGGTGTCGGCTGTTCCATTGTTACTCTATGACTATCGAGTACAAAAAAAAAAAAAGCCTGGAGGTGATTCCCAGTGCAGTGTGACAGTACTGCACATTTACATTTGGTAGCTGTTCAGTCAAACTCTCAACATTTGGTATCTCCAGTATGCAAGTGAAGGAGGCCATTATCAGGCTGGAAAAAAAAATATTAAATAAACTCATGAGAGAGATTGCAAAAACATTTGGAGTGGCCAATACAAAAGTTTGGAACATCCTTAAAAAGAAGGACTTAACTGTTGGCAAGCTCAGGAACAGCAAAAGGCTTGGAGGACCACAGAATAGGACTAAAGTGGATGATGGCAGAAAAAACAAACAAACAAAAAAAACCTTTCACAACATCTAGCCAAGTCAAGAACATTCTTGAGGAGGAAGGCTTGTCATTGTCACAGTCTACAGTCAAAAGATGACATTATGAAGTAAATACAGATGCTTCACAATTAGACGGATTAGACTTTGACAGATGAAACCTAAATTACCCAGAATGATATGAAGAGAAAAGTATGGAGGAAACAAAAAGGAACAGCTCAAGATCTAAAGCATACCACATCATCTGTCAAACATGGTGGAGGCAGTGTTACGGCATAAATGTGTATGGCTCCAATGGAACCGGGTCACTGGGGCTAATTGATGACCTGAATGCTAATAAAAGTAGCTGGATAAATATTCTATACTTTCTGCTCATACTAAGCCAAATGCTGCAAAATAAGATAAGATGCCATTTCCTATTGATAAGATGCCATTCCTTATATCTAAATGAAAAGAAAACTGAGGTGATAGTCTTTGGCCCTTCGGAACATATGAAGGCCCCTGATTTTGTGACCTGGGACCTTTATCAGCTTTTTGATCCTATCAGGTTCGGAATTTGGGTGTCCTGTTAGCTGATACATTAAAACTCGATAAAAAATCTCTACCGTGATCGGATTTAGTTTTTCATCAGCTTCGTATGCTTGCAAAAATGAAACCTTTTCTCACTGACAAGACCCTGGCCGTTCATGCTTTTATTACATGCTGTCTTGAGTATTGCAATTCTCTTTATTATGACATCTCTAAATCACAAATTGCCCGTCGGCAATTGGTCCAGAACGCCGCTGCTAAATTTCTCTTAAAAAAAAGAAAAAAAAGGGTGACTCCGCTTTTGAAGGCCCTTCATTGGTTGCCTGTTCAATTCGGAATACATTTAAAAATTTTATTATCTGTTTTTAAATCGTTACACCAGCAAGCACCTATCTATTTATCTGAATTGCGGCATCATCATACCCCCCTGAGAAGTCTGAGATCCTGCGACCAGAACCTTCTCTTAATTCCACATTCCAGACTCAAGCGTAGAGGTGACCGTGCTTTTTCAGTAATTGGGCCTCGACTTGCCAGTTGAAATCCGATTGGCTCCTAGTCGATTTTCCATTCCCTTTTAAAAACCCATCTGTTTTCACTGGCCTGTTTTATTTATTTATTTTTTTTAATTATTATTTTTAATTAATTAAATTTATGTTTCTGTTTTGTTTCTTTTCTCTTAGGCTATAATCGTGTACTTTTATTTTATGATGATGTTTCTAAATGTAGAATATGGGTCTATATTGGGCAAGTCAACCTAGTGAAGCATGCTTTTCAATTACTGAAGGCAGAAAGACCCACAAACAAGCAGCAGCTGAAGGCGGCTGCAGTATAGGCCTAGCCAAACATCTTGATGGAGGAACCTCAGCATTTGTTCATGTCCATGTGTTCCAGATTTTAGGGGGTTGACTGCAATGTATTTTCATCAAAGTGTTAAAGGAATCCTTATATTTGTAATTGTTAGTTTGTTCCATTATTTATGACCTTATTAAAAAAAATGGGATGTGTGTATGAAAAGGGCTGTAATTAAAAGTGAAAGTCTTGACTTCGCTCGCATTTTGAGTGTCACTTTCAATGTAGTGGCGTACAGAGGCCAAATGTCAAGAGGAAAAAAAACTGCATATTTGTTCCAAAACTTATGGGCCTGACTGCATGTGGATAATAAATTGATGTATTATTATTATAATGAATTCCATGGCATTAAAACTCCATGGCATGTTATAACTGTAAGACAATAGTGCTCAATTTGAATGTTATAAAAAGAATTTCCTACAGTTAGTTCTGAGTTCAATATTTGTATTTATTTCTCAACACTGTTGGAGTCAAAACAGTTCTTGGTAATGGACTCTTTGACCTTCCCACAAATTGCCATGTACTCTAATACACTATAACATTACAAAAGTCTAGGATACTTCTGTTGATTATTGAATCTTGACTTGACAAAACCAGTAATATTTTTAATAAACTATTTGAAATTTTATAGTGTACCCTGCCTTAAAGGTGTTCTAGCAACATCGGCATGCGTAAATAAATAATGCAGGTCTACACAAGCTCGTCACCAGCAGTCGTCTTATATTATATGCAAACTCAGCTGCGACGTACTGACCTTTATGCTGTGACATTACGGTATATAATCGTGCCGAAAAGAAGGATCCTGACCATAAACGAAGCTGAACACCGGCCTTCAGTAACCTCTGGGTTGCACAACCAGACTTTCAAATGAAAGTAAATTGTGCAAGTGAAGGAGATTAAAACCTGTGACATCAGTGGAAAAAAAAGCAGTGGTTGTATGCATCTACATGCTCCCTCACCCCTTTCTCAGAATGCTGCTATTTGCTTTGGGCAAATGGGCCAATTGCACAACTGTTCAAACGCCTTCTCACAACAACCTGCGGTAAACAGAGGCACGACTGAAAGCAGTACTGATTTACACACAACTTCCTTAAAGCTAATTCTCATAACTATGCTGTTTTTTTTTGTTATTGTTGTTTTATATTCTTCGCTATAGTAGCAGCTCTTTAACTTTAACTCTGCAGCAAAGAGCAAAGTCCATCAAAGCATTACATCTGTGCGAGGAAATTTATCTATGCAAGAATGTTAAGGTTGGTGCAACATTTCCATGTAAGTGGTGGTATTGCATCACACAAATCCTTAACTTGGATTTTTTCTTTCTTTCTTTCTTATCGGCATGCTGTACTTAAAGCAACAGCTCTCTCTCTTTCACATTTTCTGTCTCCCCTGTGAATGAGTGAGAGTTATGCAGAACATCCTCCAAATCTCGGCAAGGCTGCATGTAAAATTCTTGAAAGTATAAATAGGTGGCCTGTGCATTTCTAAAGAGGATCTCAGTCTGAATTTTTCCCAAGCAGACATTTATTATTACTCATGCTGCAAGGGTGGCATGTGGGATCGCCATCTTTGGTCTCGTCCATGTGAAAATCTCGAATGCTCTTAGCCCACAAAAGCCTCTTTTATCACGCATCCTGTGTGACCCGGGCGAAGCATCTATGGACGTGAATCACAGAATGCATAAACATAAATAGCGTCGTGTTCTTGGCTGATGAGGCCACCGCGTAGCTGGCGGCAGGGGGGCGGGGGAAAGAGAGGGGGAAAAAAAAAAGTGTTGTGCAATCAATGGGCTTGGCTAATTACCATGGGATTAAATAAAGGCTCCATGGCAACCTCTCTACATTTTCCAAAACAAGACTCCCTTCCCTCTATCCGCCGCTGTGACACGGCCACTTCTTCTTCTCCTCCGCTGCCAACATGATTAGGCCGCTCTATTTATTCCTGACGGCCCATGTTTGGAGCTGCGGCGGCTCTGAATGTTGCTTTGCATGCTCCGAGACGAGACGTCCCAGTAGAAGCAAACCTCTTGACGCTACGAATTTCAGGCATGTACTGAATGCACAGGACGGCTTTCTCGAGTGTCTGTCCGTCAAGCATTGATGGAGTGGAAATGTTTTCTTGGTGTTTGATGGCAACCGCAGCCCGGCTGCATGTGTGGTCGTAAGAAGTTGAAAACGTGTTCCGTGCTGTTGTACGAAAATCCTGTGGGATTTTCTTAATTAGTGCTCTGTTCTTCGCCAGGAGTGAAACTATTGGGCTGTCATAATAAAGACGGTGGATTAATGGATCCATTTCCCATTGCAAGGCGCAGTTGGACTTCGATGTTTATAGTCAGATTTACCTCTGTTGTTGTATTTATTCAGGTGCAGGTCCCCGAAGACATGCCTGTGAGAACTCTTAACCGCTCATGTTTATGAAAGCTCAAGCTTGTTGAAATGCACAGGACTAAATCAAAGTGTATAATTAGATATTATACTCCAAAGAACTGTTAAATTCTGAATCTTTTAAATTTTTTTTCCCATGGCAATACCGCTGGGTTGTAATTCAAACCCTCCATCCATTCATCCATTATCTACAGTATACCACTTATCCTGCGCAGGGTCATGGGATGTTTATGGAGCCTGTGCCAGGGATGGGGTGGAGTGCGAACTAATTCAAACCATCGTTGTATATTAAACCTGTTGTTCTAACTAATACATTAACGTTTCTATGGCAACAACTCATTCAGAGAGATTTACAAAGCAGACAAGCTACATAATCTAATCTGAGCCTACTGGTAACTCATTAGAGAAAAAAAAAATGGTTTATTAAACAAACAAAAACAAACAATAAATGATACATACTGTATGTTGTCGTGATATTTCTTAAGTCGATGTTAAAAAAAAAAGTTTATGGAAGAAGTCCTCATCAAGTGTCATAACAGTGAAGAGGTTCCCACTCTTCCAAGGAATAAATCTAATTATTGTCGTGTAAAAATAGCACCAGAGCTTCATGGTGGGCTGGATCACACCACCCCATGGTGGATTATTTCCGTATGCGCATCATGTTTCATTTTGTACTTGATCATTAAACAGCAGCAACATTGCAACATTATGCTAGGAGAATTTGGGAAAAGGGGCAGAGGTAGCTCAGCGTTTAAGGTGGTACTGATCAGAAGGTCATGGATTCAAACCCTACCACCACCAAGTGGTTATTGTCAGGCCCTCAACTGCCAACTCCTCAGGAGTTGCCATTAACACTGAAATAAAATGCTAAAATTAAGCTAACGGTGCATGGGCAGGAGGAATCTATTAAATTTTATCACACTTTATCAAAATGCCACATTTCATTAATTTGGTCACATTCTGTATTCTCAATATTACAAAAGGCGTTCGAATCAAACCGGGACTTGTGATGAAAATTCTGGTGAATGAAGGCGTAAAACTGATTGACATTTACAGAAGACTTCAAGAACAGTACGGTGATGAGACTCAAAACACCACCTTAGAATACTCAGCGGGTGGAACGCCTGATCCTTGAAAGTTGATAAATAACTTGTCGCAAACTTGCGGAAGAGACGCATCTGTCTGTAAGAACTGTACACACAACCGTTCACCAACACCACTTGCACTTGGCTGGGAGTTATCGCCACATCCCCGTCCAGTCCTGACCTCACTGCAAGCCATTTCCACATGCTTGGGGCATTAAAGAAGTTCCTGGGAGGCCAGCGTTTCAGACGTGAAGCAGGCATTTCAATCATGACTCTGACGTACTGAGAAAATGTTCTACCTTGATGGAATCCAAGCAGTACTGAAATGAAACACTGGGATAAGTGCATTAGTGTAGCAGGGGAGGTTTTTTTTCTGTTATTCTGCACATTTAAAAGTCCTGTTTTGACTTGAACGCCGGTCATATAATAATGGTTTAAATTTTTTTTTAATACAAGTCTGCCCTTTACGTTTCCATACAGAGTGCTTCCCTACAAATGCACTTTCGCTGTACAGATGTTCGAGCAACACAGGTATGCATAAATGAACCCTGCAGGTCTACACAAGCTCGGCATGACAGATGTACTGAAATGAGATCTAAACTTCGCAGCAAAACCTGGTGACCTTATACTACGACACACGACGGTCATCTGTCTGACTGCTTCTAATGAGGGACCTGAAAAAAATCAACCTTTAGCAACATCATGAAAAGCGCCAGGTCTGGATTGGTGCACTCTTGGTTTCTCCAGGCTGCGATGTCATGCGTGTGGACTGTAAGAAGCTGTAAAACACTTGGAAAGCTGGAATTACTGCTAGAGCCTTTTTATAGCCGCGCATAAATGGGTCACCTTGTTTTACTGCGACACTAAAGCAGGAGAAAAAAAAACAAACAGGGAGAAGCGAAGCTACTGTACATGGAAAATGACTGAGAGAGATGAAGGGCTTCATTATGCACAAAATGTTAAGAAACCAAACATGCATGGCAAAATGTTTGAGTTGGATAGTGCCTGTTTCATCCCTGAGAGCTCAGATTCTCTCGTGCTGAGGTAATCCTTTCACAGGCCGCTGTCGCCTTTTCATTCTCTTGCAATTTTCCAACCTTATTTCGGCTTGAACCGAGATATCCAGACGTTTCTTCGGTCTCAGTGAGATTGAGGAAGCATGAGGAATCTGTGTTAAACAAACTTTGACACCTACGTTAAAGAAAGCACCTCAGTCTTCTTTGCTTGCTCACACACACACACACACACACACACAAGGACACACACACACTTCTAAGCTGGTGGTGTGGAGCATATGAGGTCACAGCTGACACAGACAGGTGCCTAGTTTGTCTTTTACACTGCCAGTGCTCTTATGACCTCGAGGCCTCTCTGACAGATCATATTAGATAAGCCCTTACGCAACACTTCTTTGCTTTAGCCACGATGCCTTTTGGAGGCTGATGTCGAAATCATTAGCAAAAAAACAGCCTTCGCGTGACAACAAGAGCATGAGAACAACCCTGGGTTACAGGCCGAGCGTCTCAACGTTGGTTAATTGTTTTTATTGCGTAACCAAAAAATGTACTTAGAATTAACTTTTTATATCGTGTCTAGGAGGTTTATAAAAAAAAAAAAAAAGCTAACATTAGCTCTATTCAGAAATAATAATATTAATAATAATAATGATGATAAGAAGAAGACGAATAACAATAATAATAATGATAAGAAGAAAAACCTCGAGCTCGTTTTCTCTTTCTCTCTGTATCTGTCTCCGCCATTAGAGCAGCTAGTGAGTCACATGGACACACCCTGCCAATGCCGCCACTGTTCTATGAAACCATAGAGCTCTTTTCCCATTAAGGCTTCTGTAAAGATGAGTCAGAGGGTGAGGAAGGAATCCCTGCCTTCAACCCTATTGACTTAACTGAAAGCCATTGAAACAGATGGAAGTCATTCACGCAGGTGCGTCTGTCACAAAAGCCTTAAATAATACCTTGAAAGTCCTTCAAAGAGAAAAACATCGGAGCTGCATGCATCTATAGAAAAAAGTACACGTAGCTCATTACTACAAGAGAATTGAACAAAACGTGACATTAATGAAGTATTATATTTAGTGCTTTGGAATTGTAAAGAATATAACATCATATATGAATAAATATGATGTGAATATATAATTTTTTTGTTTACGTGAATATATCATTGAGTGAATCTAATGGTTTCTTTCAGTCAAAAGGTCAGGAATAATAATAAATAAAAAAATCTCCAGTAAACATCTTGAACACTACTGTACCCATGTGTCATTAGGAGGGTGTGTGTGGAATTTATTTTACAATTGAAGTGACCCAAGGCTGATCGAGCATGATAAGGGCTGGTCGTCCTCTTGAGGTTGTTAATGATTTATACCGTAATTCACACACAAACCCCAAAAGAGCTGATGTTTACCCCCCCCTAGTGCCCCCTTAAAGGTAATAATGGGTAGGCAAATATTTCATTAAATTATTTTTTTTTTTGCTAATTATATAACAAATTGATTTTTTTTTTCAGGACGAAACCCGGAGCACACATTTACAAACACATGCTGTGACAACACGTGCTCAACTGGCATCCGATTGGCCAAAGGGCGATGATTCATTTTTCTATTCCAAAAGCACGTATGACTGAAGCGCTAGTTGTTTGTTTCGTATGTTATTGTTGCTATAGTAACAGCTCAATTACAGTGACTTATATGACAGATGCTGTTGATAATAAAGGCTAGTTGGATTTTTTTTTTGTATTGTGTTAGCAACAAAGGAATGCTGAAGTTTTTCTATCATTTACGTAAGGAGCTTCCAGCATAGAAGTGTTTACTCAGTAGCTCTGCATCACGCCATCATGTCTCAGGTGATTTATTTATTATTATTTTTTTGTTTGTTCATGTTGTCCAACACACACATGAGCCAGCATTGTTCGTTTTCATCACGCTGCATTTGTTTCTATATCAAATAGCGGCCTTTGTTTGAGCGAGTGAGTCACTATAGTTTGCAGTTTGGGCTCCAAAATACAGGCAGGACAAAGAAAATAAACAAACAAACAAAAAATACTTGATAAAAAGGTCTTGAGTCATGCCTGCTTTTGATCGATCATCACACGAGACTCGGTGTTAACTAGCAGAGGGTTGATAATTATATTATATTAGAACAATATTTTATTATAATACGCATCTCCTGACAGTCTCCACCAGTCTGTCCACTGACCACCTGTCTCCATACACCGCATCCGGTCAGGCTGGATCGACTGGCCGAGTTACAGTGAGTCATTCGGTTGATTTCCATCTCACACACACACACAGCGCCACTGACTCACAATTCAAAGACTGGTCTCTCTCTGTCTCCATGTCCTTGTCTCAGATGAGGGTTTGGACATGCATATTTTATTCAGTCTCTTGACTTAAAGATGAGCCTGCAGCAGCACGCTACAGTATGGAGGATGTCAAGACACGGCACATTATATGCACACGGAGCCCGCAGCAGTTTGTATATTTGTGTGTGTGTGTGTGTGTGTGTGTGAGAGGGAAGGGCAGGAGGGAGAGAGCTGATCCTCATTTCACTCTGCCTGACTTCATGACTGAGACGAACACCATAAAGAATGGTGAGCTCGGGGTGGGTCAGACCGAACTGAAGACCAACCAATCAAGTGACACCAGCACAATTCATAAAATTGTACAGATACAGAATCGAAAATAATTCCCATTTGGAAAGAAAGCGGCTGGGAACAATACACCTTTTTGAAAAAGTAGAGAAGTACTGCAGATTCATCTCCTTCATATTTGTATGACTGTTGAATGAATGAATGTTGATCAGGAAGTCATGGATTATTTTTGAAAAGTTTAAAGGTTCCTTCACATGGCATTAACAGGAATGTACACATTTTAAATGGGAAACATTCTTACGCAGGGGTGGGTCAGTGGGTAAGGTGCTGGAAGTTACCAGGTTCAAACCCCAGTACCACCATGTTGTCACTGTTGGGCCCCTGAGAAGTTGAGGGTTAAGAGGCCAGGTACCACCCTGACCTTCAACTTCTCAGGGGTCCAACAGTGACAACATGGTACTGGGGTTTGAACCATGTTGTCACTGTTGGGCCCTTAACTCTCAACTTCTCAGATGTATAATGAGATACACATAAGTGAATCTGCAAAATGAAACTATATTTTCCAGGAGTGTCAATAATTGTGGCACAATTTTTTTTGTTGTTAAAAATATACAAAATATTTTTGTTTTTCAATTAAAGATTGGATTTCTCTTTTTTTTTAATTGTGAAAGTAGACTATTTCACCAGAAAGGTAGAGGTTTCTAATCCTTTTCCCCCCTCACTAATCTTTACAATGGTTGACAATAATAATTGTGAAGGGTACCGTAGACAAGCTGGATTGAGTCTTTAAGAAAACCAAGTGACTTTTTTTTTCTTTCCCCCCACTTGTCAGCTGTCCAGTTTTTGTTGATCCTGTGCTCACTGAGTGTGTTATTTAGGCTGAACGTCTTCTGCCAGTGGCCAGTGCGTGTATGGTGCCATGCAAAAGTATTAACACCCCATGACCTTTCCCACACTTTGTCACGTTACAACCACACATTTTGTGGTAAATGTGTTTTATTGGGATTTTATGTGATGGATCAACACAAAGTGGCACAGAATCAGAGGAGCAATAAGAGCCTGCTCAGGTGGGAGAATCTGTCCAACTATTAGTCGTGCACTCCTCAAATCTGGCCTTCATGGAAAAGTGTCAAGAAGAAAGCCATCGGAGATATTCTTTCACAACCTAACCCCTACTTTAAACTTTCCCACAACTTTATCCCTGACCTGGCAATTGGTTCGACTGGATTTTTAGTTAGGGGTATTTCACTTTTCAGATTTTTATTTGTAAAAAGAAACCCCTTTATCGCTTTCCTTCCACTTCACAATTATGTGGCACTTTGTTTTGGGCCAAGGGGTTCAAGGGGTATGAATACTTTTGCAAGGCACGGTATGTTTTATAGGACTTCTAGGAACTTCTGCAGCGTCACTTTGGTCTTCGTTTTCTGCTCTGCACACTTATTGTGCAAGATTTGATTTTACACCATTGAGCAATCGTTCAGAAATAACACAACACAGGGGTTTATTTGGTCGTGTATTAAAAATTTTAAATCGATACGGTGAATTAACACTGCACTCAGAAACACTGTTGGCACCGGAGCATGAAAATGCTTCCAAGACAATATAAAACGTTACAAAAAGCTAATGTTTACATTATACTAATAATAAAGCTAATAATTACTGCTGATTAATTAAGGACACATTAGATGGCTGTGCGATGGAAACATATTAGTTACAACACTGTTTAAAAAGAAAAATACTATGGCACAAGAAGCAGTTGAGCAGGTAGATTATTTCTCATCGTCTGTAACTTCCTCCAAATCATCATCGTCATCATCATCATCGTCGTCATCGTCGTCATCATCATCATCCTCCTCCTCTTCCTCCTCTTCGTCTTCTTTCTTCTGTCCTTTCCTTGACTGTTTCAGAGACGAGCAGTTGTTATTTCAGTGTGAGACTGACACATGACACTGAATCATCAAGCAAATATTCGCAAGGTGTTTGTCATGTTTTTATGATATCATGTGAAAGAAACGCAGCATTCGACCCGAGCAACGAATTTCCCCTTAAAGGAAACTCCCGAGTTTCAAGGAACTCTGTGAGAAAATATTGGTCTGCTCATATTACACCTCACTGCACTGGCTACCTTTTTAATCCAGACTGCATTCAAGTCTGGCTTTCTAGTCTAGTTTACCCTTTTTTTATTGTTATGAGCTGATTCATACCACTTTCAAAATTTCAGGACTTGCGCTACTTCAGCTTTCTCTCTCTAACTATATTCACTTGACTGCAATCCAAGCAACAGGGATCTTTTTTTTGCAGTTTACAGTTTAGCCTCATTTTTGCTGAAGCTTTCATCCAAAGCCACGTATAGTTGGGACAGGAAGCAACTGAGCTATTGCACGCCTAAGGATCTAACTCAAAGTGACAGCTTGATGGTGCTGGGATTTAAACTCCTGACCTTAAGGTCATTGCTTTTCAAACTCGGGGTGTGTGTGTGTGCTTTTTCCCAATACTACAACCAAGTAATATACACTGTACATAATTAGGTTAGATTTTTCATTTCAGGCGTACTAAACAGTAGCAGATCCCCAATTAAATTTAAAAGTTACAGTATATACACGAGGAACGCCAGAGCAGCACGACTTTAGAGTGCTATAGACTGTCATCAGGCCCTTTTCTTTTAATTATTTGAATGTTTTTGGGGTAACACGCTGAGATCATAAGCACACCTTGTAGCTGAATCTGGGATGACGCAAAAAATTTTTTTTCAAAAAAGCCTTGGTTGACCAGGACACTCACTATGGTGTTAGAACCGCAATATGATCCTCACAAGTGTTTCTTTGCTAAAGATCTAAAGCTCAAGGGCTTCCTTTCTTAAGTAGAAGTTGATCCACTGGTTGGTGGGGATCAAGTCTACATAGACGTCCTGAAGTAGGAACGTCTCTTTCCTAAAGGCTTTATTTAGAGGCTTGGACGTTTTCCGCCTGAGCAACACTGTTAACTTTCCACAGATTCTGCATGGAGAACATCACTCTCTAAAATAGTGCAGCTTTAACTGTTATATCTGAGAAACTTCCATGGTAGTCCAGCTCCTCAGGACATCATGAGCATTATGCTGGTGTTTCACAGCAGCCCTGGTTCCAGTAGGGACAGAAAAGAACTCGCATAACTGTGGTTCTACAAAAATATCATGTTTCTTTGTCATGCTGAGTGATTTCCAGAGAAAGATGGCAGTATAATGGTGGCATTTGTTGCCAACACTGTATCCCACATCACTGCATTTCACATCGGCCTTGGTAGTTATCTGGGGCTCTCAAGAACCAAGATTATGTTTCATATTAGATTTACACAGAACACAGTAGTTGGCTCACTAAATATACACTGCCCGACCAAAAAACACTTTTTAAAGATTTCATTGACCACTTTTAGCTTTGATTACAATACACAGTGTGGTGGCCAGTTCATGTGTGGGGAAGAAAAAAAAATGTGTTGGTCAGCCCAATTCCATTAATTACACTCACTCACTCATCTTCTATACCACTTAATCCTGTATTCAGGGTTGCGGGGACCTGAAGCCTATCCCAGGAGACTTGGGGCACGAGGCGGGAGTAAACCCTGGACAGGGTACGAGGCACACACACACTCACTCTCACACACTACCCGGCAATTTGGGAACGCCAATTAGCCTAATCCGCAGGAAACCCACCAAGCACTGAGACAGTGCTAACCACTATTAATTACAAATATTCTTAATTGTTTTTGTGACTTTTTTTTTTTTGGGCCAGACAGTGTATTGAAATTCAGTGTCTCTGATTCTTTGAAAATTCTTGTACACCGTCCTATAACGTCTACCGAACACTGTGGGCAGATTGGATCAGCAAGACTAGACATTAGCATCCCTTTTTGAAAGCACGAATACTTCACTTTTTATTCATCGTTCAAGTAATGAGATGATCAGTTTCTGAAATTTACTTGCAGAAACAGAAATGCTGGAAGCTCTAATTGCTGAGCAAAGAAGCAGGAAGCTCTCTAGCAGAAGAAAAATATGTGGTTTATGGGAAGCAATCCAGTAATTAAGTGGTTGTAATCAGCAATAAAGTGATATAACATGCTTTAAACCTTGAGTAACATTTGATGATGGTGATATTTACTTGTATAACACTCACCTGCAAGGTCCCTGATTTACTCATGGACATCCCGGTCTGATTTAAGGACGTTCTGGAATTGGCACGGACAATGTCTATGCGTGACTTATAGTCAGGGGGGTGCAGGGTGCTCCTGAAAACCTGCCAACAGACAACAAATGGTGGTTTATATACTGTATATAAATCTTTATAAATACTCGATCAGATGTGTGAGCAAACCTTGCATGGACAGGATCATTTATTTTCAAAATTCATGTATTCACCATGGGCATATGTTTCAGGTTTTCATTTATAGAGATGCCATATGTTCATATGGTTACATTACCGTGTTTAATGTTGTCACTTAGTTAGTACTTAACACACACTGACTCGATTGATACAAGTGGCATATTAATAATTAAATATAACAAACATGATGTTGCAGACTGTTAATATAAGCAGCAGGGATAATTTATTTTCCATTAAGAGACTTTAAAGACTTAAGATTAGTACAACGAGTGGGAGAACCTGTAGCATGGTTGTTGGTTTTCAGGAACTTTATACATAACAGTCTCTACAATTCATATCCAACTGTTTAGATAAACATAAAACATCAAGTGAGCAGAACTTCTATGGGTGAATTCAAAGGAGAATGGACAGACTGGTTCAAACTGACAGGAAGGCTACATTAACTCGAATAATCACTCTTTACAACCATGCTGAGCAGAAAAGCATAAATAAATAGACAGATAAATTTGGGTGATTGCACATTGGATGCCACTGATTGGGTACAAGTCTTCCTAATTCCCACAATGCACAGTGTGTGTGTGTGTTTGTGTATATTGTTTTTATTATTTTGTTAATGTATTCACTCTTGCCCACAGGAGGTCTGCTTACTTTAGGTTTTATGTTTATCTAAACAGTTGGACATGAATTCTAGAGACTGTTATGTATGAAGTTCCTGAAATAACCAAACTGAAACCAACAACCATGCTACAGGTTCTCCCACTCGCTGTACTAATTGTTGTTAGTGGTCTTAATGGCCGTTCTTTGAAAAATAAATTATCCCTGCTGCTTATATTAACAATCTGCAACATCATGTTTGTTATATTTAATTAATCACAGGTACTTTATAGAACACCCTGTGTCACTTTATTAACCTCTGTTAAATATTATTGAGAGTCAGGCTGTAAAATAGACAGCTGTGTACACGTATTCACATAACAACCCTGCACACCTTCCACATATTTCAAAACATGTGGTCATACTTAAAACGTGCCTCTCAACCTTATGTGACCTTAATATTATAAGTTTCAGTCTTCACCCGGATGATGATGATAATAATAATAATAATAATAATAATAAAAATAATAATTTATGATGCCTAACTGTAAGAAAAGCCAACGTTAGATTACTAGTTTAGAAACCGGTGATTACACTATTAGTCATTTACATCGCTGTATGACGGCAAGTTCCACTTTCCTCTTAAACCACTTTCAGGATTATATTAATATCACAGCAGTGCCAATATTATATTTTCCATTCCACTACAGCTCGTGGTTGACATGCTAAGTGCATGAGGTCTGAGTACAGAGTTCCCTGGTCGCAATATGAACTGGGTAGCATGCAACCTTAAAAAACACTGATCGCATCTCAGAAAGCCCTGCTTTTCAATAAAAAATTATAACTGCCAACTGTAAGATAAGTTTGGTAAAAAGATAACCCTTAACAATACAGGTCTGTCCTTATCTTGAACTGAAGCAAGCTCTGAATTTTTTTTTTTTTTTTTTTTTTACTGCCATTGCAACAGTGCTGACTGGTTTTGGTTTTGACTCACGTTACAAAAATCCTCATACCGAAGCCATTATTCTTGAGTTTGGTTTCAGTGCCAAAAACAGCAGGACAAACCAGATACCTGCCAACTAGATGCTATGAAGATAATACAGAGGATATACGGTTTTATTGTATAGGAATTAAATGGATGTGTTTCTAAGAACAGAGCCGGGTTACACATAATCTCCTGACTCGTAGGCTATTTACGGGAAGCTAATAACGCGTCGAGCCCTAGAACAAAACATAAATCATAAACCACGTCCTATTAACCATTCATCACGTGTAGAGGCAATTATGGTATAGCTTGCGCGTGCATGTAGGTTGAGAGGAAGGAGCTGTTTGGGATTTTGCCCTCTGGCTTGACAAAACACCACAACCGTAAAAACAGCCATAAGGAGGTTTGATGTCATTAAGCTTTTGTACTTCTTGTTATAAAGATGTGTGCATTACAATCAGGTCTTAATGATTTTGGAGACATTTTTTTGAACCGGCTTTGAAAGCCTGAAAATTACAGCCTGGGGATGCTGCCAAAATGGCCACTATGTAGACAGCCTTGATTACGCTTTATTCACCTCCAAATTCAATTCGGAAGAGTAAAGCTGCCAGTTCCTCTTAAGGCTATAACAAACACAACATCTTCAACAGTCCAAATCAAGAATACATAAACACCACAATTTACCAATAAAAAAAAAATAGCTGCACACTCCCAACAGTAAGGCTGAGCATGTTTTATCAATTTTTTTTTCAAACTGTAGCATGGCTGGGAAATGTATTTGAGGAAACAGGACCACTACTTGTCATTTATTGAGGTGTACAGCCGGTGAGTAGGGACGGGAATCACCCGGGACTAACTCGGTATGATATCATCATGATACCTAGGTGCTGTTTGATATGTATTGCGATTCTGTAAGCATCACTTTTTAATTTTTAGATTCTGCTACCACACAGGATGCTGCGTTTCTTTCCAATATGTAAATAGTTTAGAGCCACCTATAGGGTCCTCAAAGAACTGCAACATTTTACCACCTCAAATGAAAACATACACCACCAACCAAAGGTTTGGACACACCTTCTAATTCCACGATCTCTCCTAATTTTCAATTCTTTCTAACATCTTTCTAAAACAATGCTCAAGGAGTCCAAAATGTCTACAGTAATTTTCTCTGAACAGTTAATATTGAGATGTATCTGCTACTTGTGCTCTGCACAGCCTTCATAACGCCTCCAATCTGAGGTGCTGTTAATTGGTGATCTTTGAGGCTGGAATCTTTCTAAACCTCTGGTCTTGCTGTCCTGAGATGATCTTCATGGGAGCCAGTTTCATCTTGGTGCTTGATGGATTTTGCAAATACACTTAACAATACTGTTCTTGCAAGAACTATTCCAGAACAGCTGACCTTTACCAAAGTCTTAAAAACATTGCTGGCTCAGTGGTAGGTTTCTCGCCAGCCACGTGATTCCCTCCCAACCCCCCCATCCCCCCCGCAGAGCTGACGAGGAGCAGCCGACAGAGTAACAACAAAATTTAATTTAAGTCACTCATTAATTTTGTCTTTTTTTTTCTTGGAAAAGTGCTCATTGCATTTCTAGGGTTAAAAAAAAAACAAAACAAACAAACCACAATGAATATAACATAATTGTTCTTAGTATCCTTATGAAATTCAATCTGAATTAAGAGTAATACCTCTAGATCAGCTTCATCATCCACATTTTGGATGTTCTGATAGGCAGTAGTGTACACCTCCAACGCTTTGGCGTGAAATGCCATCTCCACAGTCACAAACTCCCCAAATATTTTCTGCAAAGAGGAAAAGTCGGCCGTGTTATCTTTTATCGGCAGAACACATCTAATCAGAAACATATCACTGTTTTTTTCATTCAGATCAAAGTAAATCAACTATGCAGTAAACCTGAGGAATTTGGATGCACTGTAAAACTATTAAAGTGTACTATTTGAAGGTCTTTATATTACCTATGCAATGTTTCCTCTGCCACACAAGCCCAAAGCCCAACTGACCACCCGCATACTTAATCCTCGAGTCTTAAAAATGCTCTTTTCATCAAACGATTTTATTTTATTCATTCATTATTGTTGACGTTTTACTTCATCGGTCCATAGCACCTGCTTCCAAAATGCCTTCCAAGAAGATTATGCTTTGTATATTTTAGATGATGATTTTTTTTCATAGGATGTCATGAGTTCCTTCTGATGACTCTTCCATTCAGATCATGTTTGTGCTTTGATAACTTTTATGGCTTGCTTTGTATGCATAATTTTCAGTTCATTTTTAGACACTTTTTAGAGAATCAGTCAACTGCTAAGAAGAGTACATGGTGGCTAGATTTGAAAAAGTCACACCTTCAGCAATGAAAATACAGAATATTAAAGAAGTGCCGATGTTATCATTTGAATTGGATATACAGTACTACAGTACACTTAGGAGGTGTGTTTCCTTTTTTTTTTTTTTTTTTACTGTTTTCCACCACGTTTGTAAGAATAACAATGACAAAAAACAAAACTTGTTTACTGTTGCTCTGAAACTACTTGTTCTGATAAATGTTATTTTAAGTAACAATTGCTTGGTAAAGTAACTACAATTAACTAAGTACTTATTATTTTAGGTACCACCTTCTACTTTGTCTTCTAAACAAATGTCAACTATACTTAAAAAATACATTGCCTGGCCAAAAATAATAATAAATTGGACCGCCATTTGCAAATTTCATAAGCTTATGCAATGTAGTAACATTTTTGTCCAGAGGCGCAATAATTACAAGATCTCTCCAAGATCTTGTATTGAAGGATCTTGTATGGAAGAGTTGGACTGCTAGGTAAATAAATGCCTTCTCCAACACATCCCAAAGATTCTCTGTGGTGGCCAATCCATGTGTGAAAATAATGTCTCACACTCCCTGAATCACTCTTTCACAATTTGAGCCTGATGAATCCTGGCATTGTTATCTTTTATCTTGGAATATGGCTGTGTCATTAGGGGAGAAAAAAAAATCCATTATAGAAAACCTGCTTATTCAGTAAATTCAGGTAGTCAGCTGACCTCAATTTTTGGGGTCATAACTTTTGACCACCTGACGCCACCCCAGATCATAACACTTCCTCCAGAGGCTTGTATGGTAGGCTTCTTACCCTGATGCGCCCATCGCTTTGGAACAGGGTAAATCTAGCCTCATCACACCACATGCCCTTTTTTGTCCTCCACAGTCCATTGAAGACTTTTCCATATTAGCCTCACTGATTAGTGGTTTCCTTAAGGCTAAACACAGCTGTTTAGTCCCAGTCCCTTGAGTTCTGTTTACATTGTGTGTGTGTGTGTGTGGAAATGCTCTTACTTTCACTATTAAACATAGCTGTGAGTTATATATATATATATATATATATATATAAATTTTTTTTACTTGATTTTACTGAGCAACCATACTTCATCCTGAAGATGATGCGCCACCATTATTCTTTCAGGCTTAATAATCATGTGTTGTACAGTTCTTAACATAATTTCAGCAATCTCCTTAGTTGTTTTCTTTGCTTGATGCTGGACAACAAGTCTGAAATAGAGAGTAATATATTTGCCATGATCACAGGATATGTCTTCTGATGTGGTGGTTTAATAAGAAATGAGAAGCATCAGTTAGGGTTAAATAACTTGTTGCCAGCAGAACCATATTAATCACTGCAGTAATTATCTAATGGAAGACACTTAATTATTTTCCTAGTTAAATCTAAGTGGTTTAATTGTTTTTTATTTTATTTTTATTTTTTATACTGGTCGCGAACGGTGTGATATCATGTATTTAGTTACCTTGCATGCCCAATTCCATTAAGGATTTCTTAAACAGTAAGTAAGTTCAGGTGATGCATTTCAGCATTTTTGCCACGTTCATATGAATCTTTTTTTATTTTAATTTTTTAATAAAATGTCAAATAAAACAAATCCAGTTCCCAGTTTTGTATCCCGCCGTAGAGCTGTGGAACATTACGACGTAACCCTTTTCACCCACTAGACAGAAAAATTGTGCAATCTCAGTAACCTTGATATCTCGGATCTTCTGCCTTTCAAAGAGGTCTATTGTCTCCTCGAGTTGGCGAGTCGTGCGTGTGGCGTCCATCGTGGCTCGCTGCAGCTCGCTCTCAGCCTGTCACGACACAACTGACAGTCATGAAGCAGAACTAACTGTTCACTCATGCAGTCTGTTCTCGTGTCAGAAAAAAGAAATTCAGTCCAGTTCTGAGCTCACTACCACATGCATTGTAATTGTTCGCAGTTATTCTGCACAACTGGTGTACGTTCAGCTGTGATGTAAAGGCCCACCTGTGACTGCGAAGAACCTGTTAAGGAAAATCACTCTATAGGAAAAAAAAACTGTAACTATCAGGCAACTTTGCTAATCAAAGCTAACTTTCATTAATAAAAAAATCCTTAATGCCTCATACTACTCTGAGTCAAGCCCTGCTTTTGCATGCTCGACAGAATCGAATACTACAGAACTAAAATGCTAAAGAAGACATTACGTCAATGCTTTGCTTTGGACATTTCTTTGTTATATTATGTCATAAATTATATAGCAATTTTTATTTTTATTTTTTATGAAACCGGTGTCATCAGGTGAATTTATGAAGAAGAAAAAAATGCAGAACTGTGCTCTCTTCTCTGTGAAATAACTTGCAAAAATAACAAGTGAGAAGTGAAATGTTGAAACTGGGAGTTTCGATCGATGATGCATGAACATTTCAAAATGAAAGCATTCAGGCTACACCGCAATTGCGTGGAAATTGAAATCATTTTCAGCTGACATTGACTTTGGTCTTATATTACTCACTGTTTTATGGAAGTGTTTGTAGGGGTTAATCCAGTATAATATTTATAATTTATCGATCGGAACGTCTGTGGTTCGAGCCCCAGGTTAACTCCGCCTGCTTCAGGGGCGCTGTCTAATGGCTGACCTTGCGCTCTGACCCCACGGCTGACCCCAGCCTACTAACAAGAAGCTGGGATGTACAAAGAATAAAGAGTTAGTAATAATAATAATAATAGAATAATAATAATTAGAAATAAGAACGTGCCTGTTTTCCTCTAACAAACCAATCCACCATTGAGTTTTCCACCATATTTAATCGCCTGACCTGGTGCAGAACAAGCCTGAACCTGCGGCATTTGATCTTATGCAGTAAAACAGATTGAAAAAAAAAAAAAAAAAGAAGCAGGAAGGAAGGATACAATGATCTGTCTGTCGGAGGGGTTCCTCTGTCTCGTTCTCTCCAGCTGCATCATCTGCTTCGCCTCTTGGTTCCTGGCGTCCTGAGTCAGTTTCAGGTCCTTCTGTGGGTTCAAGGAAAGTGTGAGGAACAAAAATGTGACGAAAGACGACGTTGCTTTTCCTGACGAATAAAACGACACACTAAAAAAAGATGCATTTAAGCAGCTAGTTTAAAAAAGGTAACTATGACATGATCATGATCACACAAAAGTAACACATACTATGCAAAGGAAATCAGGAACAATGAATAATCTACAAGATATCAGACATTATGAGTAATAAACATCTTATATAAATAACCTTATTATTTTTAAGTAAAGGATAGTAGTGTCTTGGCATCTGAGGCAATCGAGGACTCTAAACCTTACACTTACATCCTGCTGTGCTCCATCACAGAAGCACAATAAGCACAGAAGGACACTACTGGTGCACCTCGATGAAGCTTTTTAATATCATATAATAGCAGAAGATTACTGGAAATATGAATATCAACCAGAGTGCACACATCATCACATAAACAAAACAAACAAACAAAGAAAATAAATTTCACAAATGACTAGAGGAGAAAAAAAAAGGTTTTACTGCCCTAAATGTGAAATGTGCACAAAAGAATCTTGTCATGCTACAAACACAAAAAGATATTATTAATACAGGTGAGGCCTTTAATAGGATAAAATCTGCTAATAAATGATTGTTTATAAAGCTTTAAAATTAAATCAACAAAAGGTAAAATGTCAGAATAAAAAAAAAAAAAGACAACACTGATTTTTGTTGTTGTTGTAGGAAACGTCTCAGTAATGCAGAATTTGCCATAAATATCAATAATGTATAGTCATCTTCCACCCCTCTTTACTAAATTCTTGCAGGTTTGACGTTGCTTGCGAATTACCAGGAATGATGCTGGTTACTTGGGTTTCTTGGGTAGGGGGGGGGGCTTAAAGCTTATCCGAGGGAACACACACACACACACGTTTGCGAACGGAAAATGCCAATCCACTTACACAGCATGTCTTTGGTCCCACAGAGCGGAGGAGGAATTCGCACCCCCTATCCTGGATGTATCCGTGACCGTGCTAACCACAAAGCCACAAATTGATTCCGCTAATTTAGTATTACGACCTTAAGTACAGAATTCAAGATTTACTGTAGCTACAAGGTCACCTCATACGCTCCACACTTATTGCCAAAGCGATTATTTTTGGTCAAAGTGAAACTAGCAGAAAGGAAGCACACGTTTCCCTTCACAGACGAGTTCGCTTTGGTGGGGTCTGATATCTGCAGGTCCTGAAACTCAGAAAGGTCATGTCCCACCATGAGAACTTGTTATCCATGCGACGTCGGGACCCAGCGATCCGATGCAGCTGGTGCCAGATGGGCGATGTCTTTGGTCGCAAGTGTCGTACTCTTGTCCCATGAGACGGGCAGGAGACATCTGCTGGTGGCCTGAAAGAAAAACTCTTCTCACACGTAACAGACCCAAGGCGGGCATCGAACCCTCAACCCTGGAGGTGCGAGGCCACAGTGCTAACTACTACACCACTATTCCTGTTTAATTTAAATTTTCTAGTTACTGGCATCTCGAAACAATCTCGGTACATGACACTACAGGATGACTAAGAATAGTAGATGCTGTACAGTTAGAGATGGATGATGAGTTGTTGCACTTCAAGGACTCTGCAGCAAGCAGTGCATGGTACGGTGAGGAAAACACCCAGCCATGCTAGAGACTCTGGAGAGTGCACTTTTTGGCGAGACCATTCTGAGGGAAAAGCCGAGGAAAGAGTCTCCTCTAAATTAAAACTTTAACATTCATAGCAGTGCTGTTCGTTTGGTTGATTTGCTAATCTGATTAAAATTCATGCCAACTTAAATGGAACAAATATTTAATGTTTTTATATCTGATTTGTTTACGTGATGTATACTCGAAGATGGTGTGGTCGAAACCCTCACTTGAGGAGACATCCACAGCAGTGCAGTGAAGAACAAAGAACAAACATCTATAGTCAAAAGTCAACTCAGATTTTTGATAGGCAGTAAATACAGCAGAGTAATGAAAAATTAATCATTCTCTGCACAGAAACACAGTTGCACATGGTGTATGGGCTAAAAAACAACAACTCCTAAACCAAAGCAACATTAGTTGTGCATTACCATAACCGATAAAAAAAAAAAAACTCCGGAAAAAAACAACATCTGCATATACGGAAGTCCAGCTGGTGTGTTTCGATGGAGGAGAGGCTTCAAACATCAAACTGTGCACGTGTTTCTGGTATGTCGCATAGAACCAAAGTTATCGCTACTTGTAAATGTACAAATTTTACGGCTGCCAGAATATGGGAATGTATGGGAAAATTTTAAATGCACGTTATTGTTGTATTTATTTATTTTTTCACCTAAAACAACCATAAAACATGATCTTGTATACACATATACACATACATACATTATATCAATGTTGGACAATGAAACTGAAACACTGGCCAATTTAGTGTTGGAGGTTTCATGGCTAAATTTGACCAGCCAATCTTGATTACACATTCCACCAGTAAGAGCAGAGTGTGAAGGTTTAATTAGTAGAGCGATAGCACAGTTTTACCTAAAATATTGCAATGCATACAACATTATGTGCGACATATCAAAGTTCAAAAATTGTTGGTGCGTGTCTCGCTGGCGAATCTGTGACCAAGACAGCAAGTCTTTGTGATGTATCAAGAGCCACTGTATCCAGGGTAATGTCAGCATACCACCATGAAGGACAAACCACATCCAACAGGAGTAACTGTGGACCCAAGAGGACGCTGTCTGAAAGGGATGTCCAGGTGCTAAACCAGATTGTATTCAAAAAACATAAAACCACAGCTGCCCAACTCACTGCAGAATTAAATGTGCACCTCAACTCTCAACTGTTTTCATCAAAACTGTTCGTCGGAGCTCCACAGTGTCAATGTACATGACCGGGCTGCTATAGCCAATCTTTTGGTCACTCGTGCCAATGCCAAACGTCGGTTTCAATGGTGCCAGCAGCGAAAATCTTGGGCTGTGGACAATGTGA
>JAQQZS010000021.1:9952479-9969856 GCA_030068045.1 Platyallabes tihoni | reverse complement strand
GCCTCCTGGGATAGGCTCCAGGCCCCCCGCGACCCTGATCACAGGATAAAGCGGTACAGAAGATGACTGACTGACTGTATGGATGCTTTGCTGGTGTGTTAATTAGGGAGGCTTCAGACTTCAAACTGTGTATTTGGGGTTTCAGATATATCAGGCTGAACAAAAGTTCATTACTTTCATAAAGGGTAAATTCTACCACTGCCGGAATATGGGGATGGCATTGAAAAAATTGCCTAATATATAAAGATTTTTTTATTAACTAATACATATCTATTCACAAAATGCTTGGCTAAGGAAATAGATTTTCAGCCGAGACTTAAACACTGAGACTATGTCTGAGTCCCGAAAATTAATTGGAAAGTTATTCCACAACTTTGGGGCTTTGTAAGAAAAAGCAAAAAAAAAAATTAGTATTTGCAATTCCCTAAGTGTTTTTTTTTAATACTACAGCAAATTGCCTGCTTTTTTTTATTAAACAAAAACATACAATACTTAAAAAAAAATAATTCATAGTTACATTTAATGTTGTTTAATGCAGTACATTTACTGTGCTTCTTGCTCTCACAGCTACGCCCCTCACTCATACTCTGCGTCTGTGCATAAACCCGGTGTTTACTACTTGTGCTGCCTTGTTGGAAATAGTTATTGTGCTAGTACAAAATGATGGCATTATTCTTAAAAGGCATAAACTCATGATGTATATACCTATGATATGCCTTAAAAAAAAAAAAAATAAAGGATTCTTAAGCAACGCATAATCATACCGTGAACTACAAGAGCGTGTTATACTTTGTGTCGTTAAGCCTTCGCAGCTTGAAAAGATCTCCCGGCCTTACAGAAAGTGCCCTCTATATGCCCTCTTTTTCTCTGTGACACTCAGGAAGCTCTGCAGTCATTGGAATAAAACCATGTATTTGCCTTTCATTTTGAACACAGCAAGTGCTCATAGCATCTGGCTTTGACTTGCAATTAAACACTTCCTAAATAAATAAATTCTGTGATGTATACAGTACTGTGTATCGATATTTACCATAAAAATACACAGATACATACTGTGCAAAAGTCTTGAGCCCACTCATTTCTTCATATTAAATTAAATTAAACGATAAAAGAAATGGAAACAAATGATTCACCCTGACAGTTTGCAAAGATCCATTTTATGTAACAACCTCAGCAGCAGCCTCATTTCCCCTCTCATCTGTTCCAAACACACATCATTTAGCATCACCAGTACACTAATCACCGGCCTGATCATCTGTCATCATCTGCTACTGGTTTTCACTAGTTCATTCCTAAAGTTATATGATTTTTTAAATGCTTGAATGATTCATAGGTCACTGTGTGGCTTAAGAAACAAAACAGACTCCATTGTCAGGCTGTCACACAACTTGGTCAGGTATGATTTTCAATGGATATGATGTTTCATTTCCAACACATCTAGGAGAAATTAATGTATATTGTCGAACGTTTTCCATGGCAATGCTTTATGAAGAATTGAGGGTCAGGTTAATATAGGATTTGGTCATTAATAACATCCATTATCTGTGTATCTATTAGTGATGTTCACAGTGAACCATTTGTGTCCTCATTTATATCAGTCCGGTAGACCATCTCTGCCATCTGGTGAATTATTTATCTAGTTTGCTTATTACTTTACTAATACATGTATGACCAAAACATGTTTAAAAGTTTCTACATGCCAATTTGACTGACTTGGAGGATTAGTAGTTTTAAGCTAACATACAGTACAAATGTCTACCAGCATTTACCACAACCACATACAGTACACACCCTGATCCGATAAAAAAGAAAAAGAAAAAAAATCTGCACATATGCTGAGTCTGTTTTGCGGCTCGAATATGATTTTTCCACAACTCATCCTCTGATGCTTCTCCTCGGCCACTTTCACAGGCTCTGTAACATTGCCAGAACACGTTGACATTAATGGGAATTCACTGTGACGCGCTGTTTCAAATGCATGAATGTCACCAGCTGCTCTGTCTGTCTCTGTGGAGGATGTCCAAAAACCTTAATTATCCTGCTTAATCATCCATGGAATTGAAACAGGGGAGATTCCTCTGCAGCAGATTGTATAAAACACAGCTATTCGGTTTTTCTGGAATGCCATTTATGGTGCAAATTTGCACACTTGATAAATACAGATTTATTTTCATAGCTATTAGTAATAATGTTTATTAAAATTATAGGGTGATCAGGAGAGTAATGGTCATAATATGATGCACTAACTAAAAAAATGGTTGTTATAAATGATGAATATAGCAAGTAGTTGGACATACAGTATACATGTATAAATTGCTTAACATTTACAGTATATGCAGCATTATATATAAAAAAAAATAAAATAAAAATAAAACTACAGTGTGTTATGGAATGAAATGCCACTGGGTGGCAATCTGCCTCTTTTTATTAGATCTTCAACTTCAACACATTTTTTCCCCCCACTGAAGTTCTACTTTAAATTGTATATTGTATTGTTCATTTTAACCATATTCATCAGAAATGACCATGTAATATCCCAAAATTATAGAAATACCTTTCGTGCATAGTTTTGAGAGTTACCAATGTGATCCTGGAAATGTAATAGATAAAAAATTAAGTATAAAGATGAAGATGTTTTTCAAAAATGAAAATTTTAAATTCAATTTTATGTCCTGTAGTTAATGCAGATTTTATCACTCTTTGCAAATTCTATTAATCTAAATACAAATATTGATAAACAGATATGACTACACTATAAATTAAAACAGTGATCATTTATCCCTTTTATTTTCCTTCATCCCACTGCTGAGGACTGATGCATTATTTGTCTGGTGCATAAATTTATTCTGTTAGAGTGTGTCTTCCTGGAGTCTGACTTTCTTAAAGAACAGATGGTGTTATTACAAAAACACCAATTAGCAGGAAGCGCGTCGCATCCGCGCGGCTCTTCCGAGCTTTGTTTTGTTGGCCGTCTGCGCCTCTCTGACAGATTTTGTCTCTCGCAGAACAGATCGGGAGTGACATATGTCAGCAGGTCCAGTGAGATCTACCAAGGCCGGTGAGCATCTCTCCTCTCGCCTGCAGGTGAAAAACCTCATCAGTGTCGCAGCCCATGAGGGCCCTGAGGCCATCTCCTGCTCGGCAGTGGCAGCTCAGCGATTAAGGCTCTCACATGGGACTGAAAGGTTGTGAGTTTAAATCCCAAATCTGTCAGAGACTGAAGGGGCCTTTAGCAAGGCCCTGGACCCTTAACGGTTCAGCTTTCGTACTCTGCCTCACTTACTTGGGCTGGGAGTGTCTGCCCAATTAGGTTTTACAAATTACACCGAGATGTAATAGCCTTGTTTTGATAGTCCAAATGTCTGGAATGTCTGGATATGATTATAATCGTTATTCAGGCTCTTACACTGGGCTGTATTTAAAGTTCAATAATCTAAGTTTAATTTTTCTGTGAAGAATCTTCAGACCTGGCTTATGCCAGTATCTAACCTGATTTCCTGAGAAGCCGATTCCTAAGATTAAAATAATTAATGTGTGGAATTGATGCCTTAAAGGTTGTCATGTTTTTTCTTTTTTTTTCTTTCCTAGCATCAATTTTGGGGGCAGAAGTATGCTTTTCGTTGCTGCATCTTGATCATCCCTTTAATTCAGTCACTTGCCTTTAAGCATGAGAAAACAATTACATTTACGGTATTTGACACCCTTATCCAGAGGGTCTTACATTTTATATCATTATACATCTGAGCAGTTGAGGGTTTAGGGCCTTGCTGAAGCGCCCAGCAATACAGTATATATACAGTATACAGTATATAGCAGTCTAACACCTTAAACATATACAGTATAAACCATATATACTACAACCATATATAATGTGTGCGTGTGTATATATATATATATATATATATATATATAAAACAAACAGAGACTACACACCTAAATAAATGAAGACTTTCCTTTATTTGTATGTTGTATAACTACAGTATTTATTATGTGTACAGTATGTACTATACACTAAGGCTTATTGGCAATGAAAATCAACCACTAAAAATTTGATTGTATTGATTGATTGTATTCAATCAACATAACATTTATTGGCTATAAGACTATACATAAAATATAGCTTAGTATAACTCATAATAACGGTGAAGTGAAGTTGAAAAAACGACATGAAGCAGGAATGACCATACAGTACTGACTGAAATTTGTATTTTTAATCGGCATGCATAAGAATCATTAAGATAAAATCGTAATATTTGCACACTGTGTAATTTTCATGCTTTCATTTAGCTTTAAAACTAATCCATTACTGTACTGTACATTGTGATACCTAACATTTGGTTACGGCTCATATGCAACATACAATATTGTATTAATGCCTGATATAATTATTGTCTCCAATTATGATGCCGTAATCTCAGATCTGTCTGCCAGTGCAAGAATACTCCATGTTGTTTATTTGTATCGTCTTGTCTTCCTTAAGACCCTCTCACTCCTTTAATACTTGATCATTACGTTACTATTTATTATTAATCTCAGTAACCACACTTCAGCATTCTTTCTGTCATGTTAGTGTATTTACCATTAATGCATCTCAGAGTGGGAAATGTTGCCAGACAGCTATTACCCAGACACAGATACATCTGAGTACATCTTTAATGCACATTAACCTCACAACATCTATCGCTTCCCCAGAGAGGCTGCTCTGGACCTCATCCAGCATTATGCATCACGCTGCAGACTGCAGATGACTTCAGACTACACAGACGCATGCTTTATTCGCTTCTCTCAGGTTTGGCTCTACGGCCTGTTTGAAACGTCTTTGTTAAAAGTCAAGAACGATGAACACACCACACAGACTGCGTCCATGTTATTTCAGTTTATGAGAAACAATATATGAGGGCTGCAATGGACTTGTTTTTCAAATAATGGAACACAAAGGAGTTTTTAAGGTCTGTTACACTGCATGGGTTTATTTGCATTCGCACCTGTGCACACACCTGGCATCCAAAGACAAGATTCATGTCCTTATACAACAGTGTAGTTCTTGAATCTGATTAATAATTATTAATGCACTCGTTTTATTATACTACGGTTTCTATTCTACCAGGTTGTTCACAGAAACTTTTACGCTCAACCAAATCTCTGGTTAACAATAAACTAATTTTAAAGTTGAATTTGAACATGATGTTTTCTGATGTTTTATTTTTACTTTAGTTAACGTTTATGGAAGGAGTCTCCAGTGTCAGCCCTTTCATAATCTTGAGCTTTGAAAAGCGATGGATAACTTGCTGAAGAGACTCATCTGTCTGTGGGACTGTACACACAATCATTCCTCAACACCACTTGCATATGTTTGGGCCATTAAAGGAGTTCCTGGTAGGCTAGTGTTTCAAACATGAAGGAAACAGACCAATCACTGAGAAAACTTTCTACTTTGATGGTATCCAAGCACTAGTAAAACAGGCATTATATAGAGAAATAAAGGGAGTTTTACTCTTGTATTTGAGTTCTGTTAAAGGTGTTAAATTAACACGAACTCTGGTGTGGTGTGAATGCTCCTCACCAAGCAAGCGAACTTAGATCACTTCCAAATGATCTCTGGTGAGGTTCAATTGAAATGTGAATGGATCACATACCAAAGATACAGTATATAAACAAACCAAGCCTGCTTTTCTAGTATTATCCTATAATGATGACTGTACCGCTATGACTGTACTCAGTATCTGTGCCATCCATTGTAGAGGAGGCAGCCGCTTGGATAGGTAGGGAGTGAGTAGAAGTCCTAGCTACGTCATTCACATTAGTTCGCACGGCACTCGGACGTGTTTTGAAACACCTAACGTCATTAATACATTTATTATTACCAAATTAAATATTAAATTTATAATGAGCAGTCAAGGACATTAGCTATTGACAGCGCACGTGATAGCTTTAAGTAACAATAGTACGATAACAAGCATTTCCAAACGTACGACAGTTGAATAGTTTGATGAAATGTTATAAGTTTTTGACTGCTCTTGTTACTGAACACAGCCCTGCTGTATTGTCACGCATGGTCCTGTGCTTTCGTACCAGGATGTCAGTCACTGGATTAGGAAAAGATCGCTGCTGGCCTTTTATTTATTATATATTTATTTGTTTTGGGGGACGGTCGCTCCTGGCAACTGTCTGGATAAAAGCTAGTCGCAAAATAAAAACATTGGACACATCGGAGACTGTTTTATTCGCCGTCTGTTCTCAGTGTATAATGTTACACTTTATAAAATCTTCAAGAGTTTTCATCTGGTAGATAGATAGATGTCTAATCCACATGATTTCTCTTGGTCAACAATGACATTTTTACAATAAAATGTGGATTATTTTCTGGTTCCCTCATCAACCCGTGGTATTTTATTGGTTATACAGTATAAAATAAACTCCTGTAGCACTTAAAACTCAGAACATTTTAGCCATTAAAAAATATATATATTATATACATAAGTAGGGCTCAGGATTGTGCAGTATAGAGTGACATATCCTTTTTTAAGCACAACCTAGGCAATATGATGAACTGAATTTTAGTACATTTTAACCAACTATACAAACATAGTTAAGCAAGCAAAAATTAAAAAAAAAAGTGGTTACATAGGCAAAAAAAGAATATGAATAATTTTATGCAAAATGCACAGTCTGATGTCTGAAGCATCCCCCTTAACACACACCAGCAAGACTTCCATAAAAGCATTTTTAAAAATTTTATTGCCATTCCCGGGCACAGAGTTGTGCCGTTTGACTTTTAAAGATAAAACATGATAATTGCATTATGTAAAAACAAAAACAAACAAATAAAAATGTTTGCGCTGATGGAATGGAACACAGTTGTGTTTGCGTGAGCGGTGTTGCTGGTGAAGCTGTGTAAAAAGTGCTAAAGGAATGTGTTTTCCTGAGTCGAATTTCAAGGCGTAATTTCTCCTACATTTCACCATAGCCTTGCAAGAACTGTCCTTATGTCATCAATATGCAAATAAGCAAAATGGTTAAGAGCGGAGACGCAGATCCCCGAAGTGCATTCATTAGAAACTGTTAGCATAATTGATTCCCAGGCCTGCCATAAAACTGTTCACTTTGTGAGTCGCTCTAGTCCTATGAGAATGCACGGAGAGGTCACTAATAAAACAGAATAAATCACTGAGTAGCTTTATTGGCCAGTCGATGGTGTTTTTCCCTTGAGACACACGCACACACACACATATACATACAGCAATATTCTGATGTGCGTCTCATAATGATGTAACTAAAAAAAAAAAAAACCCCGTAACCTTGAATCTTTACGCTTTGTTTCATAAACCTGATTAGAGCAGTATTGCTTTTCTCATTTTGCGTCCTATATTTCCATATTACATGTACATCAGTCGATTTAGATGTGTTTGTAATTCCTACTTTGTATGCATTGTTTGTAAGATATTTCATTCAACACACATCATGGTGAGGTACAATAGATAAATCATCTGAAAGAGCGATATAACAATTCTCATTATATCACAATATCTGTTTGTGATATTGACTATAAGCGACATACTGTATACATATTCCCTGATTGTGCAAGTGTCACAAATTCATTATTTGATTAGAGAAACGGTTATAATACTTTTAAAACTAGCCTCATTAAGAGAAGTTTCAGCTGGCATGTTAAGGGGAATCATTTCTAAACATCATTATCAGAGTAGTTTTATTTCATTTAGATTATTTTTTTTTATGTATTTGGCTTCAATATGAAATAAGACACATTAATAAGACACTTTGTGCTACTGTAAAGGTACAAAATAAATTCATAAATTAAAATATAAATTCACAAAATAAATTCACACATATAAAAGTTAAGTTTTACTTTCCAGATGTGCACAACATGCTGAAAGATCAATATTAAGCAAATTTATACGAAGCATGTAAAATAGCATGTTGTCCCTCATTAAACAGTGTTCGGTGCCACTTCATGTCTCTTTCTTGCACAATCTGTTATTGTTTGCCTGCACAGAGTCAGCCATGTTTCTTTATCAAATACTATAGTGATCCCAGGTCACTTGACATATATATGCTCAAAAATATAAAGGGAACGCTTAGTCCCGGTTTACTTAAAAATTGTGTCCCCTTTATTTTTTTTTTGAGCAGTATATATATTGTATATATAAGTACTGTATATATACTGCCTTTCAGAAACTGCATATTAACTGTTTTTTTTTTCTTTTTCATTTTGGAGGGATTTGTCACATTACACTATTTAAAAAATGTTAACTAAATAATTGTTTTAATCCTTATTATTATTATTATTATTATTATTATTTTAAATTATATGTTTTTTGTGACTCTTTGAGGGAAAATTTAAGCCAAACACATTTTAAGTTAACAATAATTTACAGTAAATACTATGTATTTACTATGTATTGTAGAACTATACCTGTTTTTCTAGTAACAATTCACTCAATAATGACTCAATTAAAAATAAATCTGGTGTCATCTAGTAAAAATTATTATTTATTATTATTATTATTATTATTATTATTGGATTGGATCCACCTCAACACAGCGGATCCAAAAAACTTTTGTTTTATATTTTTCTATTTTATTTAATTAATTTAACTAACCAGAAGACCTATGGTGAAGTGAACACCACCCCCATTATCAACAATTTAAATTTATATCTACATACCTGCATATGTACCTTTACCTGGCTAGCAACATAGCTTACCCAAATACTGGTGTAGTTTCAGTAGCTTGCTTGGTATATTAGCTAGCTAGCTCAAATTAATTCATACATGTTTCTAGAAAATGGACCATGTTTTCCATTAAGGTCTGTGACGTCTACATACAGTAACACTGTGTTTATTGTGTGAAATAATTAATAAAGCTTTGAGCTGCTGTAGAGGCTGAAAGCACTTTAAAAAAAATCCATACACAACCACTCAACGCTCATTAAATACCCATTATATTTAAAAACACGTATTTAAAGGCGATGCTTAACTTGTTCATGATGGCTTTCTTAATGTAAGGCTCTTTCTTTAGAACCTAATCAAAATGTTACAGCATGAGATAATATTATGTTTTATTAATACATTTAGGTAGAAAAATAATGTTAATAAATGGCTTTTTTTTCTTGCTAGGGTTAAGGTCTGAGCCAGAAAGCACACAAGGCTTTCGAAGTTTTTTTTGTCTACGTCTTTAATAGAGCATGTATAACATGTACGTGTCATCTCATTAACAATTTATCTTGCAGTGGAAAAGCCGAGCTAAAAGCAGATGTGTGTGTTTTTTTTGCTTGCATCCATTGAGAGCAAGTGCAATAAAATATGTGTGTATGCATGTGTGTGTGTGTGTGTGTGTGTGTGTGTGGAGGAAGGGGGTTATGGGGGGATGGTCCCACTGAAGCCCATCCTTTATTTTCTAATTAATCCTCCAGTTTCTGTGCAGCACCTCTGCGCAGGCTGGAAAGGGAAATTCATGATGTATTGCCGCTTCGCAAAAAATAAAAACGGATCCATCAACCTCCACCAGCCATAACCCAGATGGCCAGAAAATTGGCTTTGCGTACAGCCGTGGATTCAGGCATGAATATTAATAGAAGACAGATGTAAACGCATATTAATGCCCTTTTGCTTTTAGCACTGCCTGAAATTATAATGCAGCCACTTAGGAGTGGGGTGAAGTTGCACCCGATGAAGCCATTCACCTCTAACAAGATGACGCCTTATTGGTTTGTGTGTGCGCGTCTGAAATGTTGAGTGCTTTCAGACAGCGGCATTGCTTATCTGTATTCGTAGCACAGGTTGCATTCATAAAGGTGAAGGAATAACTGCCGACGTAAACCGGCAAGCACATGAAAACTAGCTGCTGTGTTTTTGTATTATACGAATCCTGTTTTGTGTCTGAATCATGCTAACACGTGCATGCTTTCAGTTCAAAGCCGGCCTGCCTGCAGTTAATTAACCGACTCAACATGTGTGAAATTGCTTTGAGACATCCAGTTTCCTCAAGTGAACTCAAAAACAGAAAGGGGACGACGATATTCTTCGGCATGGAGTAATCAGTATTGTTCAGGGAGGGATATTTGAGATAGCTGTTCAGCCATTAGAGTCGCAGATTGCACCACAAGATGGCACTTCAGTTCTCTTTTTTTGAAAAAAAAAAAAAGCCCTTTTCATCAAGCACGACTGCTAAAGGATTTTGGTGCATTTCGTGAGAAACATATGCTTCAATTTGGTTTCATGGCACAGGATTACCATAGTGATTAAACTATCTCTAATCTTTTTGTCTATAAATTTGGTTCATGTTGTAATGATACTAGAAGAGTCAATTAAACATGTGCACCTTAAGCCCGGTTTACGGGTTTTGGTCAGATTTTGCTGTCACAGGCAAATGTTGTTGTTGACTTTCGGCTGCTCCCGTCGAGGGGTCGCCACAGCGGGCCACCCAAACAGCACAACAACACAGGTTTTACGCAGGATGCCCTTCCCAGGAGGTGACGCAACCCTCCCATTTTATCCGGGCTTGGGACCGGCACTGCATCCAGTGGGTGGGGTCTGGGCATTGGCTGGGAATTGAACCCGCATGGCAGGTGGGAAACCTACCACTAAACTACCAATAGCGTTGGCATCGTTAGACTTCTTGGATCGCGCCTATAGTGGCACTGCAACCAAAAAAAAAAAAACAATGATTCAAAGTTCTGGTGTTTCAGACTTCTCCAATAGGAGGATGGCATAGGGTTATGAGAAACAAACAAGGTAGAGACAATGGAAAAATTGGAACCAAACTTTCTAACACACTCAAACGTTTTTTTTTTGTTTGTTTGTTTAAGCAAAGCCATTTTCTGCACAATCCTAGATAGTTTAGGAAATAGTCTTTTTATTTTTATCACAGATCTAGTATCAGCACATGGTATAATCTGACACGTAGAACACATATCACCATCAAGATGGTATCGAATTCTGCTCAGATTTTATTTTGATACTCTTAACCCAACGTAGCAAATAATAATCTTAAAATACCAGTCCAGCCTTAAACCTCCAAAGCTTTCGTGAAAACCCAGTAAGTTGGCGCCGACCGTTTTCTTCCTCACTTGTCGGTCACTTTGCATAAAACTATCTGCTATATGAATAACTGTGAATGTCTGTGTTGGGCATTCTTTATAACCATTACACCAGCACATTATTAAAATGGCTCTGCAATTTCCCAAGCAGAGAGTATGCTACGGAGCTGCTGAACTGGAACACATCTCCTCTTTGCACTGGTGTGCCAGTATGATGAACTGAAGGCCTTAAATAAAGAAGGGTGCTAAATTAAGTCCCATAAATGTCGGCAGGCTCATCCATGATGGGCGACGATGGCGATAGGACTAAATTATCATGTTAATTTAATTCCAACCCTCAAATGAACTAGAAGGCCCAATAAAGGTCAATTAAGCAACTAGCCTCCCATTTCCTTAGCAGTTTTATGACCATATCTACATTATGGCTCTCATGCAGTTAATAGGGTTCCAGAAATAATCTTTTGGACGGGCTCTTGTAGGCTAACAGTGTGTTAATTAATCATAGACGGAACAGTAACATGTATCTCACATGTTGAACAATCTTGTCCTCTTTGAAGGTGTATATAGATTAATGTCAGGACTAACTCGCACACTCTATAATGCCAACCCAGGTATTATCACTTCCTGTATAATAAGCAGGCACACGTAGTGAAACTGACTGTTTATTAAGGAAGCCATTAAAAATGGACCTTGCAAACGAAACCGAAAGTTCTGCAAATTTTTTATGTAGTATTTAATGCTATCATGTATTGCTACAATGGTTTGTGTCGTATGTTAATTATTAGTTTAATATATATAGTACAGATGCTTTTTTAAAGCTTTAAAAACTTTACATAAAAATTTTACTTTAAAGTAACACTGACACAGATTTCAACTTATGCTAGGTAATTAACCTGGTGGTACGTAGTCTAGCGCAGGTCTGCACATACCAGGTGTGTTCGAGTCAAACCGGGAAATGGCAAGAAATTGCAAATTTAGACTCAATCTGTTGATTTTATGCAATCAGGAAGAGAACTGGGCTGGGCTGATGTTACAGGGTTAGTTCTGGTCCTGAAATGCTTTACATGCTTTTGCTGTAATATAAAGCACCACTTACAAAGGGAACACATTCCAACAGCATCCATACATACAGTACATGATGCTACCACCACCATGTTCATGCAAAGTCGAAAAGCAAAAAGACACCCTCATTTATCCAAACTTTCCCTAATTAATCACTGTGATGCTATATATCTAAGGACATCTTAAACCATTAATTAAAAGGCTAAAGAAAATGAAGATCTTTAAATAAAATAAATAAATAAATAAATAAATAAATAAATCACTTTGTAGCAGCTTAAGTTTCATTATGCAAATTGCTACAGTCATACACAGTACCATTTCTAACTTTTGTTCTTTATCTTGTTGAACATACTGTAATTACTAAATATTATATAAAGCTTATATGAAGGTTATGCTAAAATTGATAAAAGTACCAAAGCAGAGCAATGTACTTGAGTTTATATTTTTTTTATTTTAAACCTGGTTGAAGTGTAATACTGTAGATCTATTTGTAGCCTATTTTCATACTGTATGTACTGCTTTTACTGAATGTGGCCTTGGGGAAACTAGATATGTATTGATTTACCTTTTTTCCTTTTTTTGTCATTGCTGCTTCACTTGCATATCGACATGCCGTGATTCCGAGAGGTTCATGAATAATACATTTGGTAGCTGTCAGTAGAATCAAGATAAATTAATTTAAAGATTTAATTAGCGCTGACCCTTTGTTCACTGTCAATCTGTATCCTACAATCGCGTTGTTATGTGAGACCCCATTCTTCATAGCCTGTACCTTGTTGAAATGCTTTGCCGTGACATTTGCATGTGCTCAGTACAACTATCTCAAAGTAGTATCGGCATGACTGTGTACTTATGGCGACACGTGTCTATGATATTGGTTTAAAAATGGAAGATAAGAAAAAAGAGATTGAGTGGACATTCATGGTGATGTCATTCCGGTGAAATGTTTAACTGACCAGAGATCAGTGTCTGACACCTTTGCCACATAATTCAGCTTTTAACATGCAGTCTACTATACAGTATGTGTGACTTATATAGTGGACTTTAACTATGCATTGCCTCCTAGCGGACAAATATCTGTGGTGGTGATATTGCATCCTTGCTCACACTAAAACACGCCACATCTGGACAATGTCTGGATAAATTACATGACTGAATGGGTCAGTGACCCACATTTTCTCACGACTACTTCTTTTTTCCCCCCCAGAATATGACAGAGCAGATGCTCCAGGAACAGATGTTCCGAAGCTGGAATGATTTTAAATGATAGTTGAATTGCAAGCTGACAGTACAAACACAACACAGACATTATTTATGCTTTGCCTTCCCAGGCCCTTTGCTTCACTTTTATTTTACTCTAGGTATCATTGACACAACGCTCGCACGTTCACATTCGCAAAAGGCCTTTGGTCTTTAAGACTCCAGATTGCAGACATTAATGACTGAATGGCCTGCCATGCCACTGGCCAAATACTGGGCATGCACAGTGGAGCTAGCCAGTGACCAGCCTGGCACAGACATCAGCAAAGATGGCTGGCTCATGAAGGCAATCTGTCTCAGGCTCCCATAATGACCATCTGTCATTCCCCAGAATCAATAGAAATGACAAACGAGGAGCAGAAGCCCTGCTGACAGGTGGAGTGTGTAGTCCTGAACCACACTTTCCATAGCCAGTGAGTGTGTATGGCAAATGGGAATGGAATGGCATGTAAAGTAATTTAGTAGGATAATCACACGACCTAGCGTAATGGTTTTTGGTGTACGATTACAACTTTGCAGTTTTAAAACCGGCATCATTTAGCGTTATATGACAACAGTAGGTTAAGTATTGTTAAGGCTTGTGTAACATACAGTAAGTGCCAATCATTTCAACATATTTCCCTGTACTGAAATTAAAACCCCAGAAAACACTTCAACTTTAAATGCACATGCACATTTTATGTCATTTTAAGTCTTCTGGAAATGTCAACCATTTTAGAAATGTCAAACGGTTTAAAGCACTGTGCTTTGCATTATATAATCAGGTCGATAATTATTTGGAGAAAGAAAAAATATATATTTTTGTCTTTGTGAGCCACAACAGTAGATTTGAAATGAAGCAATCAAGACGTCTTTCAGGTTTAATGCAAGAGGTGTAACGGAAATATTGCATTAACTGTTTAGAAATTATAGCCACATTTTTTTTTTTCCAATTTTCACAGGCTCAAAAGTAATTGGACAACCGACTAATTTATTTAATGGTCAGTTGTGACCAGAGGTGGTGGGTAACTAATTATTTATACTTCATTACCGTACTTAAGTACATATTTCATGTGTCTGTACATGAGTAGTTTCATTAGAGGATACTTTTACTCTCCTCAAATGTACAGCAAATAGCTGTACTTTTACTTAACTTCATTTCTGCACGACATTGCGATATCTAACCACAGTGGTGTGTAGAGTGTTTGAAGTGGGAATTTCACTACCTGCTGACTTTGATGTGTAACTGCGAGTCTTGCCTTTCCTTCGAGACACATCTGATAATGTAACAGGTGTTTGAAATCAGAAGCAGAGCTGATTGCAGACAGGGATGAAAACAGCACGTTCACAATTGGGAAGGGGGGAGAGCGAAAGAGAGTAAGAGAAAGAGATTTTTTTTACTATGAAGATGGCTACTGTAAACTAATACAAACTTTTAATACATAATTACTGTAAGTGAATTTGAAGGTGAGTGCTTTTACTTTTACACAAGTGCACAAGTAAATAGAGGATGCTAAGGAATCTCAACTCTTACTCAAGTACAGGATTTGTGTTCTTTGCCCACTTCTGGTTGTTGACTGATAATAGGTTTTTTCACGGAAAACAACAGTGTTGATTCCAAATGTTGAATTTTTATTTGGCAGCTGCTTGTGGGAATATGCAAAAGAAAGACATTGCAAGTGTAGGAAGCCTTGAAAAACAAAAAAGTTGATAAAACAATACAGACCTATCAGAGAGATAACAGAAACTTTAGGAGTGGCCAAATCAACAATTTGACACAGTCTTAAATAGAAAAGGAATGGTGAGCTCAGCAACACCCAGTGGCCTTGAAGACCACAGAAGTCAACTGAAGTGGATGATCAAAGAATTCTCTCCTTGTTGAAGAAAACAAAAATTGCACTTCACAACACCACACAAAGTCAAGAGCACTCTGAAAGAGGTAGGCGTAACATCGATAAACTCAGCCATCAAGAGGTGCTTTCATGAAGATAAATCCAGATGGTTCACTTGAAGATGCACACCACTGGTAACGCCCAACAACAAAAAGTTCAGCTAAAACTTTGCTAAAAAAAATCTCTAAAAATACTGCCAAGTTCTGATACAAGGTTAATTATTTACCAGAAGTATTGAAAAAGAGGAATATGGAAAAGGAAAAGAAGGGCTCATGCTCCAAAGCACAGGTAGTGCCCGACTTAAGAAGGAGTCCTTTTTCAGAAGCACGTTTGTATGTCCGATTTGTTCTTAAGTCAGACAAAGTGAATCTTATACGTCTTTGACATAATTATACAATGTAAAACATATCAGTCCACTTGACTAAATCTGTCCGCTTTCCCCACACTGCCATCATGAGGGTAAAAACCATAATCACGCCTAAGGCAATCGTGAGAGGAATCCCGGACGGCATTTTGTCTCAGAGCTGTTTTCCACTGTATTGGACTGTAAACTTTAGTATTTCCAGAAATTAGTATTGTTCAACATCCAGACAGTCATTTTCTATTATCATGCTTCTAAACTGATTCATCGAAAACTGGGAAGGCTGATTGATTTCTCCAGCACCCCACACGCACACACACACAATATACCGGACTTTAGACATTTTATACATTCACTTACACACTGAAAATATTGCATATATTTGTAGATATTGGTATCTGGTTCACCGCAGTCCGTTCATATCTGCGGAAATTCGTAACTTGAATGTTTGTAAGTCAGGGAATACCTGTATACCAAATCATTATCAAACATGGTGGAGGCAGTGTTTTGGCATTGGTGTGTATGGCTGCTAATGGAACTGGTTTAGTGGTGTTTACTGATGACCTACCTGCTGACAGAAGTAGCTGGATGGATTCTTAAGCATATAGAGTGTATTTTATTCAGTTAAGTGTTGCAAATCATTGCTTCACAATACAGAGGGATAATGACAGAAAAAAATATCTTACAAAAGCAACACAAAATCGAGAAAAAGAATGTTTTTAAAGGCCCCAAGTCAGTCACCTGACCTCATTGCAACATACATTTCTCTTACTGAAGGAAAAACGAAATGCAGGAAGACCCACAAACAAGCAACAACTGAAGGCAGCTGCAGTTAAAGGTCTGGTGAAGCAGCTCAAGGGAAGTAACTCAGCATTATGTGATTATCCATGGATTGCAGACTTTAGTCAGTCCTTGAGTGCAAAGGTTTTGTTTATCACTCACTCATTGTCTATACTGCTTTATCCTGTATGCAGGGTCTCAGTGGCCTGGATCATATCCCTGGAGACTTAGGGCATAAGACTGGCACATATACACTCACACACTACGGGCAATTTGGAAACACCAATTAGCGTAATATGCAGGTCTTTGGGAGGAAACCGGAGTACCCGGAGGAAACCCACCAAGCACAGGGGAGAACATGCAAACTCCATGCACACAGAGACGGGAATCAAGTCTGGTCGGGAATCGAACCTGGACCCTGGAGGTGCAAGGCTACAGTGCTAACCACTACACCACCAAAAAAACCTACATGTTCTATCCAACACTGATTCTTGACTCATGTATGCTATTTGGACACGATCAGAATTCTCATTCTCACTTAGCAATGCTGGATTTCAGAAATATATTATCACATGCAACATGGATAGGTAGAGAAGGAGACTCTGCTGGTGAACTGTGTAAACCAAGGATGTTGATGTGCAATCATGTGAGGATTTTCAAAGCGCAACCTCTAAGACTGTGGGATTAGGGTCTGCAAGCGTGATCTGGGATCCTAAACACCACTGAACGTGCAGTGCTGAGAAATGAGGCATGTTTGATCCTAATAATGAAAAGACACACAAAGATCACGTCGTTCACATGCCAGTGTGAGAGAACAGATAGCTTCGCGTCGCGTCCATTGTTCTGGCTCCCTGAAGGCCAACACAGAGAGACTGAGGAGGAGCTTCTTCCCGCAGGCGATAAGGTTTCTCAATCATCATCACAATCATCACAACACCACACAGGACTAATAACATCTTTTTAAGCTCACAACACTGTCATTGA
>JAQQZS010000021.1:9930071-9940916 GCA_030068045.1 Platyallabes tihoni | reverse complement strand
TAATCAGATGACGTCACCTGACCGAGGTTATATATAGCCAAAAATTTGGCGTGTTTGCACACACATGCTTCACAACCAGCAACATGACAAAATGGTTCCCATAGCGTTTTCACGCAGCATCTCATTCCCGTCTTTTCAGGGAACAGGGTTACAACAAAGTAACCCGAAACGTTTTTCTAACCGCACTAGATCTTGTGTTTGAGTTTAATTCCACCAAATACTCCACAGATCGGCTGCGCATTGCGCTTCTTGTCTCGTTGCTGTCTGGGCAGGCAGCTGTGTGGGCCACAGCGGTTCTCCGTTTGGACTCAAAAGTTGCTCACTCCTATAATGAATTCACCGGCCAGCTAAAACTCACTTTTGAACATCCTGCTGGAGAGGTGGAGACCGACACCAAGTTGTATCATCTGCGGAAGGGAGGGTCGTCCGTGAGCTGCTACACTGCCGACTTCTGGACCCTCGCCAGCCAGACCACGTGTGGAGACTCCGCCCTCCGGATGACCTATTATGAGGGACTGGCTTCTCGCATTTTGGACGAACTCGCCGGATGAGAGCTCCCCGCCACGCTGGAGGGCTTGATCCAGCTCGCCCTATGGATAGACCAACGCCTCCTCTCTCGTCCGAAGCCAGCCCCACACCGGAGCGCCTCCTTAACCGCTGCACAACGGGAGCGCCGCTTTCGAGAGGGACTCTGTGTTTACTGTGGATCAGCGGCACACCACAGAGCCATTTACCCTCTCAGGCCGGGAAATGCGCAGGCCCGGTGAGAAGTGAGAGCAACTCACCGGGCACCCTTCAACTCTCCACCACTTCGACCAACATCTCCCGTCTCACGGTTCAAGTACACCTCCAGTTTGGCCACACACGGGTCAAAGGTCGACACCAACGCCATCCCCGCCGCCTATCGGGACCTGGTTGAAGTGTTCTCTAAGAAGCGCGCCACACACCTTCCTCCTCATCGCCCCTACAACCAGGCGATAGATCTTCAGCCGGGCGCTGTTTCCCCTCCGGCGGCCATCTCTACTCCTTATCCAGCACGGAGACGCAGGTGATGGAGGAGTATGTATCTAACGCCCTTCGCCAAGGCACCATCCGGCCCTCCTCCTCGCCTGCCGCTGCGGGGTTCTTTTTCATGAAGAAAAAAGGCGGCGAACTTCGCCCAAGTGTCGACTATCGGGGACTCAACAACATCACCATCAAGAACCGACACCCCTTGCCTCTAACCAACTCAGCCCTGGACACCCTCTCTGGTGCCACCATTTTCACAAAGTTGGACCTTCGGAGCGCCTACAACTTGGTGCGCATCAGAGAGGGTCATGAGTTGAAGACGGCCTTCATTACCCCCACTGGCCACTACGAAAGTCTAGTCATTCCATTACGACTCTGCAATGCACCCGCCGCCTTCCAACAATTTATCAACGATGTCCTCCGAGACATACTAGGCCGGTGGGTGTTTGTTTATCTGGACGATATCCTCATCTATTCACGCACAGTCGACGAGCACGTCCAACACGTCAGGGCGGTCCTCAAGAGATTGCTCACCCATCAGCTGTATTGTAAGTTGGAGAAATGCGCTTTTCATGAGCGCTCCACCACGTTCCTGGGTTTTGTCATCTCGTCCCAGGGTGTCGCCATGAACCCTCAGAAGCTGGAAGTTGTGCGTCATTGGCCCCTACCCAAGACCCTCAAGCAGCTTCAACAGTTTCTCGGGTTTGCGAACTTCTATCGTCACTTTATCCGGGACTACAGTACAGTTGCAGCGCCCTTGACCACCTTGACCCAACCCTCATCTCACCACTTCACCCTTAACCCTGCTGCCATCTCCACCTTCCACGAACTCTGTCGCCGATTCACCACCGCACCAATTCTCCTCCATCCAGACACAAGTAAGCCATTTGTTGTGGAGGTGGATGGCTCGGATGTGGGCACCGGGGCCGTTCTCTCCCAGCGAAGTCCAGATCAGAAACTACACCCATGTAGTTTCTTCTCCAGAAAATTTGACCCAACTCAGCAGCGATACGGAGTAGGGGACCGCGAGCTGCTGGCAATAAAGTGGGCTTTGGAGGAATGGCGTCACTGGCTCCAGGGCGCCCGGGAGCCGTTCATCGTCTGGACAGATCACCAAAATCTGATCACTAACCCGGAATTTAAAACAATCCCAGACAGGCGCGGTGGGTCCTATTTTTTGAACATTATAATTTTCATCTCTCGTACCGTTCGGGGTCCAAAAACGCCCGTCCTCCGGGCGGACCCCGCGCCTATCCTCCCAGCATCCAAAATCATTGCACTGCTCCGCTGGGATTTGGAAACGAGGGTTCGCCAGGTGCAGGCTGCATAAAAGGAGACAAAATTGCGCTTTACATTACTCAGTCATTGAGTCTGCCCATGCCGTTTCCGACGCCTCGCAGGGTATTTTGTGAGTACTCGCCACTTTGGGTTTTCTTTCTGATCGAGTGTGTGTTGCTAGAACGCGAGTTTAATTGTGTAAGCTCTTGCTCTCAACGTGAGAGAGTTTTAATAATAAATCCTGCCTGCTTGCGCTACGTCCGCGTTTGGGTTTACCATCCACGCTACATAGGCTAACTGCTTGTCTTCTGGTCCGCCTTTGCTTGCTCGTGACACATTGTATATGAATATTCACTTCCAGTTAAAAGTTTGGACACAATTTTTAATTCCATGGTCTTTTCTGATTTTTATTTCCTGAAGGCGTCCAAAATATGCAGTCATCTCCTTTGAACAGTTGATATTGAGATGTCTCTCCTACTTGCCCTGTAAAGCCTTAATAATGGCTCTAATCTGAGGTGCTGTTTGCTAATTGATCATTTTTGAGGCTGGTAACTCTAAATGAACTAAGTGAAATAAGTTTTGGTCTTACCTTCCAGGGAAGGTCTTCATGAGAGACAGTTTCATCATGGTGCTGGATTGGTTTTGCAAAAGCACTTGAGACAATACTGTTCTTGCAAGAACTATTCCAGCACCATGATGAAACTGTCTCTCATGAAGGCCATGTCTTAAAATAACAACTGACTGCTATTGTTATTGTTGTTGAAACTAAATTCTATAATGCTGTTTGTGTTATTTCATAGTTTTGAAAATGTCTGTATTGTTCTAGAATATAGAAAATAAGCCTCTAAACAAAAAAGACTGGTCTGGAAGGCGTGTCCAAACTTTTGAATGGTTTCTGTATATAGTATATCTTTACATAATTTCTTTATATTTTCCTTCTAAAGAACCAGACTCGTATTTCTAATATCATGAGGAATATAGTCGTTTTTAACTTTCATTTTCAGTCCCTGTACATGACTAGTTTCAGAGGAGTGACCTATAAATCGTTAAATCATAGGAAAAAATCTTAAGGCATGAACCGGTGAGAAACAGGTGCAGATGATCAAGCCTGTGATTAGAATACTGGTGATGCCGAATGCTGTGTGGATGCAACAGAGGAGAGGGGAAATGAGGCTGCTGCTAAGGCTGTTACATCAACAACTAATTTGTACATTTGTTATATAGTACGGGACTAAAATATACGGTTGAAAAGCATATCACCTAGAATGCATTTGAAAAAGTGAAAAAGGTCTTGCAGTCAGGATGACAATGCATGTGAAGTGTTATTGAGCATCTATTTCCATAAATATCTGTCACAGATTTTGAAAAAAAGAATATATGATTTTTTAACATGCCACTTGGAGTCCTTAGTGCCTGGAATAATGCACTGACAGAGAGACACTGCATCTCAAAGGAAAGTGGCAGGGGAGAAAATAGCTTGAGGCTAGTGGTGAGAGGAGAGAGGGAATATTAAGGGAGGGATGGAAGGAAGGAGAAGAATGTGAAACAATTCTGTGTGTGTGTGTGTGTGTGTGTGTGTGTGTTTGGGAAGTTTCACAGAAGGCTTGTTTAGGAGAAGAGGGTGACCATATGGACGCTGCCAGAGTTTGGGTTCAGGCAGACAGGATGAGAGTGAGTGGTGAGGAAGCAGACGAGTGTTTGACATGCAGTTCAGTGCAGCTTGTGACTGGGCAGAGACACATGTCGTGACCTATTGCCCTTCAGTGTTCTTGATTTAGACACAGTTTCCAAGAAGAGAGAGAGAGAGAGAGAGAGAGAGAGAGAGACCTTACTTAGTGAGAATCCTTGCACTGTGATGGACCCTGTTCAAGTAAATTAATAATTTCCTTCATATTTAAAAGCTAGGGTGTATATATATATATATATATATAAATTATACTGTCTTGACAGTAATGCAGGCTGTAATTGTCATTTATTTTTCTAAGTTTGTATCTCATCTAAATGGTGATCACTCATTTCTGTAAAGCACACACACATTTATGCATTGATTAAAAATAAAGTCAACTTACAGTAGGTGTGAGAATAAGACTTGGCCCGAAACACCTAATTGCACGAAATGTGGGTGCCATCTGTGTCCTCCGATGCTAAATTAACAAATACTGTATGTATTTAAATAAACATAATTGACATTTTAAACACCTTTTAATACTTAAAGCATATGAAACCCATCTGTATTGCATAGAAACAGCATTTCCTATTAACATCTATGAAGGTCATAGTTATAGTATAATGAAGGATAAATATATGCATGTGTGCATATAACGCATTCATATTAAACACGTTGCTATAAAAATGAAAGAAAATGCATCACATACAATATTACAGTATTGCGATGATAAAGTGTAAGTAGCGCTCATAATATAACACATATTTCAAGGAAATTACGAATGAAACTTGTATGTATAATGACATGCATATATTCATTACCTCTTATAATGCATTTATACAGTATGTTTACATTTAAAGTGCTATAAGGATTTATAATGAAAGAAATACAGTTTATAGCAACGCTCATAAGTCATTTATTAATTGTTAACAGTATGCATTATAAATAGAGTTTAGAACCATGTAAGTTACGATGTCTGTGTCAGTTAATAAAAAAGTTATGCCTAGTGCATAGCTTTTAATGTAATAATTCCACAAGCGTAATACATTCTCAACAAACATATTACATTCAAGGGAAGTTTTGAAAAAAAAATATACCAAAATAATTTCGACAATTTTCATCTGGAAAGTAACAAACACCTGAAAATAGCTTTTCATTATGTTTGTGGAATTATTACATTAAAAGCTGCATATTTGTAGACTGTTATTATACAGTTGGCAGGTGTTAAGTCCATTTTTGCATTACTTTTGGTACAGCCTTCATATCATTCCTTTTCATAAATAAATATATCATTAGCATCTTCCCTCAATGATTTTTCTTTATTTTCAATGGCATTGTGATATTAACAGATGAGAAGACTCATTCAGGTTACTCTCACTCATTCTCTATAAAGCCTATTCTAGGGGACTCGGGGCACGAGGCGGGGTGCACCCTGGTCTGGGTGCACATCCATCACATGGCACAAGCATAAACATACTCGCTCACATTTTGAATACACCACTTAGATTAAACTGCATGTCTTTGGACTGTGGGAGGAAACCGGAGAACATGGAGGAAACCCACCAAGCATGGTGAGAACATGCAAACACATTCTGTAATAAATTTAATATTAGCAAAAAATACCTTCAGTTGCATCATATTTGTCTTATGGATGCTTAATTACATTTGCTATTTCAGTGCCAAAAAAATTCAACCCTGTTACTTCTGATTCTGAGTTTAAGGTGGTTCTGCATTTGTAACCATTTCAATATTACACCCTGAATATTAATAGATAATTTTTTTAAATGATGGTGAATACGTGGATCATCTGAATGATTGACGAGATCCGGCCCCTTTGTTTAAAGTAGCTGATTTCTATACACAACACACGGATGTAATAACTAGTTATGCTTAAAGCTTAATCAATCAGGCCCAGGCTGTGGTTGTGTCGTGACCACCTACTTTAACAAAAGCACTTGCAAATAATCACCGTTCTTGGCATATCGACAATATGTAAATGACCGGAACACAATGCTGAAATGAAGAAAAGAAACAAATTTCCCCTCCCTGGAAGATACTAGAGAAAAACGTAGGATGGTAATTACAGTATAAGTGGTTTAATTATACAAGATTAGAGGACTTTTTGTGTCTGAATACGAGAGCGAACTAAACTGGATTTTGATCATCTGCTCGTCTTGGAGATTCCGCCACGCTGGAATGATTGATGGCTGAAGAGGCGCACGAGAAAGAAACGATTGCTTTATACCTTTCTACGTTATGTGCAAGTTCATTTTCGAGACACCTAATTAAAAACAGGGCTCCTCAATTATGCCGCGTGTCATTTACATATGCTAATTAGTATCATATTAATTATCTGAAAATTGGCTAATTAGCCAATCTCAATTAAGGCATTGTTCATTACACTAAATGCACAGGATAGGGTGTTTGAAGCTTTTTTTTCCTGTCCTCCCTTGCCTCTGCCTACGCCACATTCAGTGTATGTGTGTGCTGGAATGTGTGTGAGCGTATCCAAGCTTTCCTGGGCTCGCTGCCACATCTGAGTCAGGCCTCACCGGCACAGTGCGTTTAATAATTTAGCTGTCCCACATTATATAAGGGATGCACCCACAGCTTTCAGGATTACCAAGCATATGGCTCAGTAATGAAGCTGCTGCTTGTGAAATAGTAATGAGTGTATGAGAGTAAGAGAGACAGATGTGTTATACAGGCTTGCTTTGGGTTTTCAGTGTGTAGAAAGAGTTGCAATATAATATAATATAATATAAAGCAATGTAATGTTATGTAATGTCTTAGTGTTAGAGCACCAGGAGGTGCAAGATTTCAACTCTATATTTCATATAAATACAGTATATTGTATGTGATTTGATGTAAGGGTGACTGGATAGTATGGAGAGTCACAGAGACACAGTTCAGCTAAGTTGATATAATTATCAGGATAATGTAATGTCAGGGATAAGATGCCTGATAAGAGAATATGTACAGTATACTTTATCATTACAACTCATCAGCATTTGGTACTTTTTATAATATGATAGTTGACAGATGTGGGCAGTGGTAGCTCAGTGGGTTAAGGCTCTTAGAAGTGAGATGTAACTCAGTATGTTTACTTTGTTACTGAACTTATTTAAAAAATTGTATATTTAAATCTTTAAATGTATCTTTTATGTCATGTATCTTTTTTTTAACTTGTAGTTTTATTAAAGGATACTTTTTACTTTTACTCTGCTCAAAAGTACAGCAAAAATCTGTACTTTTACTTAACTAAATTTGGGCTGGTTATGCAAAAGTACATGGGGTTGCATTACTGAACCGAAGTGAGGTATAGACTTTGAAGCAGGAATTTTTTCGAAATATTTACATTAACTAACATTAAGTTAATATTTATTATGCTCCCTCAAATTGATGTCAGACAGCCTGAACCCATAAATTGTCATTTATTTTCTATTTCTTCGTTATTTTCTTCGTCAAGAAAGAATGGAAGAATGTGAAGAGAACCATGTTCAGTGCCCATGTCAGTTAATAAAAAAGTTATGGGCCAACTGCCCAGCCACAAGCGTAATACATTTCCCACAAACATTACATTTCAAGTTTAAAAAAAATTTGACAATTTTAAAAGCTTTTCACCTGAAAGTAACAAATGCCTGAAAATATAGTTTTCATCATGTTTGTGGGATTATTACATTAAAAGCTGCACATTTACTGTATATTACTTTGGTCATTAATTCCTTTTGCGAGCTGTCATTATGTTGGCAGGTATTAAGTGATTTTTTTGCATTACTTTTGGTACAGCCTTCATATAACTGCTTTTCATAAATATTTATATTATTAGCATCTTCCCTCAATGATTTTTCTTTATTTTCAATGGCATTGTGATATTGACTGACTCAATTGGGTTACTCTCATTCTCACTCATTCTCTATAGAACCTATCCTAGGGGACTCGGGGCACAAGGTGGGGTGCACCCTGGTCTGCGCCAATCCATCACAGGGCACAAGCATAAACATACTCGCTCACACGCACTCAAGCAGGCATGGACTCCACAATCTGATGCTGCAAGTTACAACAAATTCATCAGTGTGGTGTATAAACATGTGCATCAATGGAAAATAAATGCTACCTTGTGAATATAGGAGGTCTGATCATTATTATCAATGTGTGTATATTTACATAGTGATTTACCTAGAAAAAGTGTGAAATCTTGATTATTGAATATTCAAAAATATTAAACATATTTCTTTCTTTCTTTTTAAAATGTGAGCTTTATGATAAGAATTTTTAGCATGTCTTAACATTTTTAGTATGACAATTGGACCTCACCTAGAATTTAATACATTAAATATACATTTTCTATGAAATCTCAGAATTCCTCATAAAGCTCTAATAATATGATAACCAATTATCTAATAGCTTATAATCATAAATTATAACTTATCTCAAACTGCATGACAAATATTGACAAGGACACACATCCTGTATGCAGCACATGACATATTCCATATCCCATATCCCATAAGTGTTCCCATACTAATATCTTCTAATTTAGTCATGATAAGAAATACTTTAATACGCAATCCATTTTACTTTTTATGAATTTTAATGTTTATGTTTTTATAATGGTTAAGAAATCCATTCTGATGACCCGCATCTGCTTAGAGATGAGATTACTATGGATGGTACCATACAGACACCCTTATGATGGCTGTACAGTAGATGGTTTTTCTTTGATGGCCTGAACATTGAAATAGCTAAGAATAACTTGCATTCAGCACTGAACAGTCAATAACTTCAGAATTAAAGAACAGAATTAAAGTTAAACCTTATATGATGCTAATACTTGAGTTCTTGTTTAGACAATTAACATAAATTGACTCTATAGTATAAAGGTATATAGTATAGGAAGAGAAATATTTTTGTCACACTATCCAGTGTCATCCAGATGAGGATGGGTTGTGTCTGGTTGCTCTCAAAGCTTCTTCCTCATGACATTTTTTTTTTATTGCCATCATCACCTTTGGCTTAGGAATGATTAGGAATACATTTATACAATTGAGTTTAAGATTTAGATCCAGATTTATTTAAAGCTGCTTTGTGACTATGTCTATTATAACAATTAATATATAATTAAAATTTAATTTATTTTCAATTAAATTTTACAGTTGCTTTAAAAAAAATCACTTATAATTCATAATTAGTTCTAAAGGTAATGCCGTCAACCACAGCGCATTATATAACACTTAGCTCCAACAGTATAATCTGAATTGCACCAGTGGTGCTGTCATTACAACACTGTCATGTGATATTGCTTAACTGTCACATAATCATAATTTAACAAGGAATCAATTATAGCACATTATTTCAGCTTTATGAGGCTGTTATTAGAATAATAATAAAAAATATATATAATCTGACAAAGAATTATTACCGGCTTAGAAAAATTATAAAACATTTCTATGAATCCGTTTTATCTCAAGCATATGACAGATTGGTTGTAACCGCAAAGCTTCTAATTTGTTATTTATTAATTTATTAATTTCTATCTTCTTCTTCTCTACACCCTTAAGGAGCTACTCCATTTTGAGACAGCTGGTTACCTGTGTCATGTGACTCTTAGCACAGCAGGAGAACAGGTTCCTGTTGCAGGTCGAAGGCTTGCTCCGACATCACACATCCGTGTACAGTATAATTGAAATTGTTGGAACTGAAATCGTCTGCATGCGGATACCGCTTAACACCGGCCCGGCTGGAAAAGCCATGATGTAAATGCTGTAATTTATTTTCTCCACAGTAGGAGGTGAAGTGCAGAGCTCAGCATGACCTGTATGTCTTTGTGCACATGGACCTAACAGCTGTGTTGGGTATGCGCTCGGGTTTACGCGCTTGCAAAGCTGCATCAGATGAGAGCATACGATTCGGCACATCCGAAAGGACTAACGCAACAGAGGAAAGGCAAAATAGCTATTAATGGAAAAGCAAAGGGAGGGAATGTGTTTAATTACTTTTGAACAGTGTGACGTCTCATGCTGCAAGAAAATGTTATGAAAGACTAAAGATTTTATGGTGGTTTATTCTTTCATTAAAAAAACTAAACATATCAAACAGCAATCCAGATGCTTGGTGCAACTTCAGTAGGGGGAGCTGTGGTATACATTTTAGTGTGTGTGTGTGTGAACACCATTGTGTGTTGCCTGACTATCAAAATGATGGCTCTGAATGCCCTGTGGCATGTATCCAGCAAAGACCGAGCACTCTCCCGTTGTTGTCACATATATTTATTCACATAGCTGACATATTTCAAATTAGCTGTGATCTGTAATGATCACGCCACACATTTATTTCTCACTTTATTTTTTTATTCTAGATATTGGCTGATCATCATTGGTTCTTAACATTCATTCACCGTCCTCCTTTTTTCTCTTTGTTATTTCTCTTTTTTCTTTCCTCTCATTTTTATTTCATTCTTTCTTTGCTCCATGATACTGTAGATCTCATGTTTCCATGGTGTATGCAGAGGGCTGAGTAGATCTGTAGGCTTTCTGGAGGATAGAGGGATGAAAAAAAAAGAACACTCCAAAAGACCGAACGGTGATGTCGTGCTAATGCAAGATTTTACATTTAGTTAGAGGATGTGCAATGAAACACTAGAGCAACTGAAGGTCATTAATGTTGTATACGATCCACAGTAGCTCTTTATTGTTGGAGTTTAATTTTAGTTACAGCAGTGCTCCAGGATCTCAGCATTCACTGATTGCCAAGGACAAGAATGTCGATCTAGATATTAAAAAAAATAACTATGTGTATATATAATATGTATATATATACATATACACTACCGTTCAAAAGTTTGGGGTCACTTTCTAACTCCATGATGGTTCCTGATTTTTATTTCTTTCTAC
>JAQQZS010000021.1:9866242-9876330 GCA_030068045.1 Platyallabes tihoni | reverse complement strand
GGATAGGCTCCAGGCCCCCCGCGACCCTGATCACAGGATAAAGCGGTATAGAAGATGAATGAATGAATGAATATGGATAGTGAAAATGCAAATATTGGCATATATATATAATGCAGTAAATATTATATACAATGGATATGCAATGAATATGTGCAGTAACTACAATGGGTATAAGCAGAAATATAAATATTCAATTGAATATACAAAATAATATACACACAAAAATGTCCATATTATATTATTATTATTATCCATATATAACTGGTTTGTATATTTGTGTATAAATTATAATGATATAATTTTATTATCATCATCATCATCATCATTATGTCCCACCCAGTGTGTTTTCTAGCGTTGAGCTGTGGTTTCCCGTTTTATTCTCCATATCCACATCCAAACAGGGATAACAGTGACATTTTTATATATGTTTTAGACACATTTTATATATATATATATATATATTGTATAATGAAAAATAATGTGTTGTAAAATACGTATTTGAGTATTTTTACATCATTTCGTATTTTGTTATATGAATTTATAAATTATAAAGATGTCTATATAATAATACCATGCTGCAAAATGGTGTTTTTGTACTAATCTTGATTTTATTAAAAATCTTTGCAATAATCCCTTCAAGACAAACCTGTCTCCATTTTCAAGGCGGGTTTGATGCTGCGTTATTTGACAAATTTGACATATCTTCAGGACAAAACCCTTTGCAGAAAGCACTGTGATCTGACGCACTTACTAAAACTTCCTCCACACTCTCATCATGACTTGGTATTTACTTTAGTGTATGTTAGTTAGGTTTTATGAGCTATATAAAGTTTCAAGTGTCAAGAGATGACGGCGTGTCAGTAAAGATGTGTTTAAAATCGTATCGAGACAAATGATATGCTTTTAGCAAATGACTAGTAGAAAGTACAAATTAGCAGAAGGACAGACAGAGAGCGAAACAAAATCGAACACCGCGCTCAACAGCGGTGATGGCTGCGGTGTATAATCTGTAACAGAACTGTCACCCAGTCATCTCTGGGAAGCTGTGCAAATGAAGCGTGCTTCTCTTTCTGAATCGTCTGCAGGATTGCAGTGGGTCGACCCTGGCAAAGTCGTTTTGACATCTCAAATTGAACAGCGATGAAACAATCTCACAGTTGCGGATTTCAATTTGAGGCCCCTAGGGAATATTGTTTCAAGCCATTACTCCTCATCATGGCTGAAATGGCTCTCCTCATCGTGCTGTCTGCAGAAATGAGGCGCCACTGTCCTTGGATTTAAGAAATGAACTGCTATTTAGGCATTCACAATGCTCTTGACACTAGACTAATCCTCCCCACTGACTCTGTTGAATATTCTCGACGGTAAACCCGGAGCACTGATGAGCCTGGTGCGTCGATTCATCTCAGGCCGAGCCAGACAGCGCAGAACTTTTCTTGAATTAAAGGAGTGACGGGATCATGCGGCTTTAATCTTCTCCCGTTGCGTTGGCATGTGTGGGGAGTCACGCATGCTGCTGTGGGAGGCCAATGATCTCGGCTCTATCCCCTGCTAGCCTTCGTGCATTGCTCCTCAATAGGAAATGATCTATCTGTGCTTATTATTCTTCTGCCCTCCGGTAGCGCGAGATGAATCATACCTGTCAATCGCGGCTCGTGCGGGGGCGACCGTGTTTGTTTCTATAGATCGAGCATATGTGACACAGCTGCTGATGCTCACCCACTTGCCGTTGCCAACCCAACAGTTGGCAGAACGTGCAGTTGATATAAAAGCGATAAAAAAAAAATGGCACGAAAAACTGATTGGGAGTGATTCGCGTGTCAGAACAATTAAGCTAAGTAGAAACCTCTTTGTTAAGCCTCATGCGAAATCCCACTGTAACAGGACACAGACTTGTATTTTATTGCGTCTATATTTAGGAAACCTGCGGTTTTCAAAAAGGTTGTTTGTCGTAGTGGAAAACTCACACCACAGCATCTGGCTATGATTACAGCCCTGGGGTTGGTGCTAATTTGTGTTACTACTTTTTATAGACTTGAAAAAAAAAAAAAATCAGGCGTCCCAAATTAGTGCGTCAAGGACATTCTTTAGTCTGACTTACACACACTTGACGCATTGTCACAGTCTCCTTACTATTGGGGACTGAGCGCGTCAGTGGACATACAGTAAGTCATGTGTCAACTCATAGAATGTGCAACTCAGGCTCTTTGGCTGACGCTATCGCTATCCTGGTGCGCATCACAAGTGTCCGTGTTGGCTTGTTGCAGGATAACTGGGTTTGCCAGCATAAACAGTGGTCTTGATCAAATGCCAGCAGCTGCACCTGGATAAATACACTCGGATAAATAGTCTTACACAGATGTTAGCACAACCAGCACATACCCTTCACTTGCTTTACAAAAAAAATATTCAACAAGTACAACATACAACCATAGTTTATATATTAAAAAAAAGTACTACACTCGGATCACTTATTTTAAAGCTAATACTTCAGTGACTATTATAAAGTACAGAATTGTACATTGTTAATGTTGTAGTTTGTATGGTGTTTATGTGTATTGCTTGAGTAAGCATTAAGCATTAAGACCTTTTGACCAGATCAGATTCAAACATTCGGCCCATTAGGAATCTTATTATTGAACGTACTATAGTTTACAATAGTACCATAATAAAGCATAGTAATACCGTAACATTAGACATTCCCATGGTAGGCACCTACTGCTTTTTACAGTATCAGGGTAGGTAATGTGGTGCTTTAGTGGGTACTGTACAACAATACTTCGGTGAATACCTTAAACAGTATGTCCCCTACATACGAACAAGTTCTGTTCTGAGATCTCATTCGTACATCCAATTTGTTCAAAAGTCCAACACAATTGGCTATACACATTATATTACAGTACAATGTTGTTTAGAATCGTGCCAACGGTTGAACGATTCATGTTAAAGGAACAAGCCATCTTTTCACCTCGCTCCATTGCTCTCAATTATTTTCACTTTTGTCTCCATCGTTATTGCTTGGCGCTTCTTGGCAGTACCAGCTTCATCGCTGCTGCTTTTATGCTTGCTTCCAGACATTCTGGGCTTGTAGCGGCACTTGTAGAGGAATGCGACAATATACACTGGACATGTGATCTAACTTCTGAGACTGAACATGCGAATGCATGTATCGCTAAAAAGTTCATAACTCAAATGTTTGTATGTAGAGGACTTACCATTCTTATTGGGTATCAAATTGACTATCGAAGTTTAGCAGGTATCTTATGGTATCACTCACTCACTCATCGTGTATACCACTTTATCCTGTATTCAGAGCCGCGAGAGGCCTATCACCAGACGGGGTACACCCTGGACAGGATTCCAATCCATCACAGGGCACACATACACATTCACACACTAACACACTCATTCACACACTACGGGCAGTTTGGGAACGCCAATTAGCCTAACATGTCTTTGGACTGTGGGAGGAGACTGGAGTACCCGGAGGAAACCCACCAAGCACAGGGAGAATCTTATATGGTATGTTGGTACATAACATACTGGTATTGTGTAGTACAAGCAGTACCATACTAGATACTGCTTAACTTCGGTAGCAAATGTGATACCTAATAAATACCATGGTATTCATTACGTATTGTGTTTCAACCTTTGGAAGGTATCAAAACAGATCAAATATTGTAGGACTGCAGAGATCTCTATATACATATTTCTATTATGGTCCATAATCATGTATAACATATTTTTGACAGTATCATGGTACATGTTCCATAGTACCATACTACATTACATGTACTGTTGTACCAAAGTATGTACCATGGTGGACCCATGAACGATATCAGCAAATAAGTATCAAACCTACCATGGTACTGGTACCATCAGATGACAATTGTACCTATACCATGGTACAATTTCTTGTGTGGAGAGTGTCGAATTATCACTTAATGTAAAGTGCAGCAGATAATAAAAGCTCAAAGGTTGTTAGCCAATCCATCTTCCACACGAGGTAACAGGGAGCTGTTATGGATCCTCCACTGATAAAGTGCCACGGAACTGATTTAAGTTTTACACTGACAGCTGGAGTAAGTGCTAGTGTGCAGAACACTTATCACAAAAAGAAGTCAGGCAAGTAATAGACAATAATAACAATAATTGAGTAATGGCCATAACCTCAGGGAAGATGGGCCATCTATTACATTACCTCAGCAGTTAACAGCAGAGCCAAACACACACTCACACACTATCATCACCAATGTTGATGTGCTTTCAGAAGAGCTGAGACGTTTCTCAAATGCTATGGTGGAATCTGCTAACTGTTAATTCTACTATTGCTCCACCACGAGTGGAATTAATTGTTTGGTTTGAACGCAGGGCTCTTAAAATGCCAGAATGATAACGGACTGAATGTAGGCTTCATATGCAATGAATTAGCTACGCGACTGGTTTATGCTACAGGAGCACTCAGAGCCATGCATTTCAACCACCGTGAGCTGACAATAAGTGAAATGGACAAATTTTATGCTCAGATAAGCGTTTAGCAGCGTAACGGCAGTTTATAAATCCAGGCATCTCACAGGCCCAAATTAATTTTTACAGCTATCGCTGCTTACACGGTTTTGTCAGCGTGGGACCTCTGTGGCGCAACGATAGAGCAGAGAAATTCACTACAGGCTTAAGGCATGCCGTGGAGGGAAGGTAAGAATATTAAATAGTTGAATGTGTTAGTACATCGCTCCCTAAACCAATAACTTTGTGCTGGGAATAAGAGTGAAACACGCATTAGTGTGATGGAGTGTTGAATTCCCCAGACAGATGAGAGGCATACAGTATAAAATCACACAGGTAATAAAGATGGTGGGAATATCAGGATTGTAATGTTCGCATGTAATACAGTACATGTTTGATATACTGACTGAATTAAACAGAAAAAAAACATTTACTTCTGACTTTTTATTTTAAATATACTGTACATTTTACAAGGACTAGTAAAGCTGGAACACTTGTACAGCTGTTTGTTCATGTAATTATACCAATCAACCAATCAAAATGCACAGAATCAGTCAGATACAAGTCAAGTTACTGCTTACGTCAAACATAAGAATGGAGAAAAAAAAACATGATTTTTGTGATTTTGACCATAGCATGGTTGTTGGTTTCTTCACACACACACACACACACACACACACACACAAAAAGTCAGTGAGCAGCAGTTCTATGAGAACTCAGTGAGAAAGTTCAGTGCAGAATGACCATACTGGTTTGAGTATTTAATAACAACTCTTTACAACCATGGCTGAATCGATCTACACTGCACAATTTTGTGTTTTTATTCTGAGAATCATTAGAAGTGCTTGTCCACACAACAAAAAAAGGAGTGTGCGACTGAGTGAGTATAAATGCTGCCACTATATACAGTATTGGACTTCCATCCGTCCATCCATCCATCCATCCATCCATCTATGAACTAGGGACCGTAGAGGCCAATGGTGACCATTGTATTAATTCCCATTTTTATGACTGTGGTAGGACCTCCGGTCAACATTCATACACTTATGCACACACTACAGGCAATTTGGAAACCCCCAATTTGGATGTCTTTGGATTGTCTGAGGAAACCGGAGTACCCTTTGGAAACCCACTGAGTACTGAGAAAACATGCAAACTCCATGTAAACAGACCCCAAGACCCTCGAGGTGCAAGGCAACAGTGCTAACCACTAAGCCACTGTGCCGCCTATATTGGATATAGGACACATAAAAATGAACGGAATGAATGGAATGTACTTTGCAAAGCCAAAAGACGGTTGTTGCTCTTTTAGTTATCATTTTAGGGGGACGGGAAATAACCAAGTATTTATGTTCTTGAGACACAAGCTTACCCAAAAACTGGACAGTGGACGATGGGGGCCAAAAATATTGGAACAATTGTATTATGTACAGTGAGGTCAAATACTGGCCATTGGTGGCTCAGCGCTATAGTAGGTTTCTCGACTGCCATCCAGAAGGCCCGGGTTCGATTCCTACCCAATGCCCAAATTTCCGCCACTGGATTAAGTGCCGGTCCCAAGTCTGAATATAATGGAAGGGTTGAGTCAGGAAGGACATCCGTTCACCCCCAATTGGGAGCAGCTGAACAACAACGGTGAGGTCAAGACCCAAAATCTCAGGATTTTACTCTTACTGAATAAAAGTCACTTTATTTCTCCTCCTCCGTATAAATTCTCCTTAATAATTCATATCCATTTTTACCAAAGTCTGTAAAATGCACACACTCTTTGTAAAAGATGTTTATATTTTCTCATTCACTAATGTGACACGATGGCACAACATCATAAATGCTGATGAGAATTCATTTTTCACTTGCCATTCAGTTTTTCATTTACTAATTATGGTCTAGTGAGAGGTATTTTATTTTGAATTATCTGGCACTGCCTTGGTATAGTGTATTCAAATACTGCATTACTGATTTCAAAGCATCGGCGAATGATTTTTCTCCCCATCAAATGAACGTATTGAGCCTTAAGCGCTCTGCATTTATCAGTTTGACAGTGCATTTGGATGCGGCATGTAAATGAGAGAAAATTAATTATGCAAAGCAAATAATAAGATTGCGTTGCAAGTCGTAATTTTATACACACGCCATGATTTATCTGAACGTGTGAAAGCGGTTGCCCAGAGACCTTGTACATGTACAGAAATTTTACACTTATTTGTGTCTTTATGAAAAAAAAAAAAACATATGTTACAAATAAACCCTTCAGCTACATTTATCGTTGTGTACTGCATAATAAAACACAGTTGTTGCTGTGTCTCTGCCTGCAAAGCATATAGGGATTACTATCCATTGTCTCGGTCATCACACTTTTCCTCCATCCTCATCTTTTCCTACACCATTCATGGGAAATTAACCAAACCTTTACAGAAGGCCAATGATGACAGTTGTACTGATTTCCATTCATATGTGTATAGGCAATTCCATGCACACAGACCTGATGAGGGAATCGAACCCTGGACTTGGTGGTGCAAGGCAACCGTGTCAAACACTAAGCCACCATGCCGCCATAGGTGCATTAGCTATTTCATTTTCTAATAAATAAAAAAAAAATATTTTGCAATACAAGTTTTTTTATTTATTTATTTATTTAATTTGCAATATTCAAACAGCACGCATCCTCCTTGGAAGACTCATTTTTTAAACTTTTTATTCAATCATTCATTTTAAGGTATTGCTGAACTTGTATGCAGTGTTGTATATTTCTTATATATTATTTTTACATTTATAAGTGACAACTAATTATTATTAGATATTTGGGTTAGTTGCGATTAGATTAAAAAGTAACATTTTTAATGAGATTTTTTTCATTGGGCAGTATGCGGGTTTGTGTGCATGTTCACCCCGTGCTTGGTGGGTTTCCTCAGGGTACTCTGGTTTCCTTCCAAAGTCCATAGACATACAGATTAGGTTACTCGGTGTTCCCAAATTGTCCATAACATGCATGTAAATGTGTGTGTGCCCAATGGATTGGCACCCTGTCCAGGGTGTACCCTGCTTCGTCGCAGGGTATCCTAAGTCTCCTGGGATACCCTGCCACCGGATATGTGGCATAGAAAATTAATTAAAGAAAAGAATAGAAAGACATATAAAGACTATTAGCCCGTATAGACAAAATATAGGTAATCCTGAATCTCACACTGATATGACATGACTTGTGTATAGAAAATCAACATTCAAGATTTGATGCCCATCTTTTTATTAGACCCGCCTACAAGGAAGTGGTAGCAGCGCAGACGAAGTCTGGGATAGAAGATATAGAGACTATTACTGTAGCCCATATACACCTTAGTCTGTGTTATTAGGTCAGTCTTTTTGCATGTTGGTCAGTTGGGTGTGTAAGAGTCTTTATGTAAGTCGAAGGTGGCAACCGTATAAATAGTTGCTTCTGCACTGTTTGCAAATTACTGTAGCTGCCCACTGAAAGGTTAAAAACTAGCTTTTTCAATGTAAACACTTTGCACGCTATGTCGCCTCGGGCATAATAAGGCAATAAGCTTGCATGCAATTATGCAGCCAGAATTGTGAAAAAAGTGAAATTTAAATGGCTGTTAAATGACAAAGGCAGTAGAGGAAAAAGACAGGAATAAAATCTTGGTTTCTTTGTCTTGGTGGCACAGTTGGGTTGTGACTGAAGGCCTCTTATGTAGCTGCTGGTATCTGGTCCCTTTCGCCTTAAAACCTGGCCATAGACGCTACTGACGTTCTGTCCACTGAGGATGAATTCTCAATGCACAATGCCGCAAATGTTGCCAAAGACGATGAGCATGCATGGTCATGGTCTTCTTGATTTCTCATTGTCTTCCTGTGATGTTCTTCCAATCTTCGTCTTACTCAACACTCAACTACTCGAACGACTCATTGCAGCATTGCCATACACATGTGGCAGATTTGCTCAGTTTTTGCCCAGTATTTTACTGTAGTGTACTGTAGTGTAATTATTTTTTTTATTTAGAGTCCTGTCGCTTTAAGAACGAACTGGGTGGAGAAACGGCGCTGATTGGCTGCAGTAACATTCCCGCTGAGGTTGCGTAGACTGAATCAGGAACTGGATGTAGAAAAGACTTCTCTTATATCTGGTAAGGACAAAATCCTAATCCTTAATCTCGCACTGATGTGACATGACTATACAACATCAACATTCAATTATTTTATTTTGTTTGGGCTGTGCACATGCAGCGCTCAGTAGACTGTTTTCGCTGTTTAACGTCTCTTTTGCGTCATTTCATTGGTCGATTTTGTGACAGCGATGCTGTGATTGGTCAGATTTTATGCCTGTCTTTTTTATTAGCTCCGGCTACAGGGAATTGGTAGCAGCGCTGACGAAGGTCCGGGATAGAACAGGCTGAATCCCAATCGAGTTCATTATCAGTCAAATTCTACACTACACAGGCCACAGCAGCCATTACGTCCTACAAACTGTAGTGCACAAGGCTAGGGAGGAGGGGTCAGTTTGGGATTTAACTTCAGTCTGTTGTAGACGTAGTGTTGTGTACGTGGCGCTGTGTGTTTGTGTGGTAGGGAAAAAAGTGACGTTTTAAAAGTAGTGAACCTCTTTTAAATAAAGCAATAGTTAAATCCTTAAATATAATATATAATTAATATATAATATTTACATTCATAATATAAAAATGGCATGAATTTGGCACTTATCTATCTATCTATCTATCTATCTAATTCCTCAATCTTTGAAATGCAGAGTGCCTATGTACGCCAGGTCCTATATATTCATTCATTCAGTCATTCATTCATTCATCCATGCAGCCTCTTTTTTGTTCATCCATATATTTAATTGCAATAACCATAAATCAAAATAGTTTGCTCTATGCGTATCCATCCATTTATTCAGTCAGTTAAAGGATAAAGTGCATCAAATATCTCTGAAATTCATCTTGCCTCAGAGCAGCTATAATACAGAAAACAAGTCCTTTCTTCCCTCATTCGTTTGTACAGTAGTTAATTCATTTATAATAACCTTTAAATTCAGGAGGCCAGTTGGGGACCAACTGTATTTTTTCTTCTTTCTCTTTTTCTCTCTTTTTCTTTCAGATTTTTTTTCCAGCTATTCACTTATTCATTGCCTTCCCTTCTCTATACACTGTTATTTGCTTATTTATTTGAACAAATTATACAAAAAAATGGAAATGATACAATTTTATTTCCTCTGACATAATTTTTGCCTGTATACTCATTAGGGTTGGGTACCGAAAACTGCTGCCAATACGGCACCGGTACCTATATAACCGGTCTGTACCGGGCCGAAACAGAACACAAATTTCGGTGCCTCATTTCGGTGCCGCTTAAATGCCTGAACTGTCGATTGAATGATGCGGTTGTAATAAGCATCAGATTCATCTACACACGATCGCTAGTAAAATTTAAATACCGCATTCATGGGGTGTCAGAAATGATCGGAAAAATAAATTATTGCCTTAATTAGAAAAATCTTGAGAACTTCGCAAAGCTTTGATAATACAAATCCAAAACATTGTTGCAGTAATGTTACTGTCCATTTTATTTTTGTAGATTAAAAGTTT
>JAQQZS010000021.1:9831454-9851303 GCA_030068045.1 Platyallabes tihoni | reverse complement strand
TATTAGTTTTCAAAAAATGTTTTAGACCAATTAGGTGAAATTTAATAATTTCCCACGGCACACCTGACGATCTCTCATGGCACACTAGTGTACCGCGGCACACTGGTTGAAAAACACTGATGTAAACAAGTCAATTCGAACAGTCTGACCTGATCAGAATGAATTTTCAATCTGAAAGTGAGGGGACGTGTAAAGCTCCCACCTGTCTATTTTTATTGACTTACTGTATGAGGAAGCACTTATTGGCTCACATTTCACATGTAGTAAAGCATCCACCCAATCATAGACGGGACTGAATTCTTCTATCCAGTCATAACGCATAAGGCAGGATTTATTAAGATTGGACGCCTAACAAACATCAAAATGAGAGAAAAATACTTCTTTCCGTTATATTTCCAGCAAATTAAATCCTTCACAGCAGGCAGAACAGCTTTGCACATGTCAAAAAGTTATATTTTGATTAAATGCTCTGAGCACGTAAACGCCCATCTTATCGGATCAGCGTCCATGTAAACAGTCATGCTGGAATCTGCGGACGGAATGATTTCACAAGATTGAAGAAATATTGTCCATGTAAACGTAGCTAGGATTAAAGGGAAAAAGCTGTACGCCAAACTGTGCACTCCCAGAGCTCTGAATGCTTATGATGTTTTATTATGTATGGCGTGCACCGGCAATACGTTTCTCTTGTTAGTGTTGGAGCCAATGCTTAAATAGGAAAGTTGTCTTTAGTCATCTTTTAAACCTGGGGTTTCTGCCCAAGGTTATTTATCTTAACTCGGAAACCAATTGCTTGACCTTGCAGCGTTAGTTTGCGTATTGTGCACACTCTTGTGCTACTTAGACTAAAGGACAGCAGTCTTATCCTTGCCATTGAAGCAAGACATCACGGCCTCCTTTTTTAAATAGAGACCGGCTTTCTGGCATATAAGTGGGCAGGATGCCCAGGTGTTACTGATCCCCCTTCTCAAGGCATTTGACTAGAGGCTCGCTGTTCCAAGAAGCGTGCCTAGACATCACTGTCTCTCATGTTCTACAAGGTTAACATCACTGTTCTTATTGGTCTTAATGCAGATTTACTGTGGCAGTTTGTCTCCATACTAAGCAAAAGCCTTGAGCCCCCGCCCCCCCCCCATCATTTCTTTCTTCTTTTTTAATTCAACTAAATAATTTAGATTAAATGAAAGAAATGGGACCAAATGTTTTACTTCAACACACTGCAAAGTGCACAAATATCCAATTAACAAATTAGTTATGTTAACTATGTGGCCGAAAAATGTTTTCCATTGAAAATCCTATGTCACTTGATGACTTTGTTGGAAGTTTTTGGCCTACAGTTTCCTGTTTTTTTCCATGCCTTTGGTGGTTGTTAAGGGTTCAAAGAGCTAACACTGCATGTAAATCAAGATTATTCTATTGTAATTTTACAACTAGTCGTTGCAACAGTTCATTATTTTGGGAATGAGTACTGATCAACCCCCCTCAGTATTTAAGGCCAGTCAACATCTGGATTTGGATTTAAATATGGGTAGTCCTCGACTTACAAACATTCGAGTTACGAATTTCTGCATTCATAAGTGCGAACAAATCACAGAAATAGCTCACGTGTATTGTACAAAAAGAAACTGCAGTGCACCAGATACCAATATTTATAATTATATACAATGTATTTTCAGTGTATAAATGTATAAAATGTCTAAAGTTCGGGGTATTGTTTGTGTAAGTGTATGGGGGTGCGGCAGAAATCATTTGGCCTCACGGGTTTTAAAGAATCAGTCTCTGAGCATGATGATGGAAATGAAAATGTCTGTCCTGTAAAGCTGTCCTGATGGTGATGTAGTGTTTCAGTTCTGGTTCAGAGGTGAGTCGAATCTTTAAGGATTCAAGTTAATTTTATCAAACTGAATTAAAATTTATAATGTACCCTTTATCGACTACACGTTCAGCGTTTAGTACAATTTAGTGTATCTTACCAGTTCTGCTTATCAACGTGCCCACCGATGATAACATAATCAAGTATTTAACAATTATGAGCAAAGTAACTTAAGATCTGGGCAAATGTGTAGACTTTAAAATACACAACCAAGACATGAGTTCTTTATAAAGAAACAAGAGTTTATTTGACTAATCTACGATACATTAAATTACGCTACTTAACCACACACACACACACACACACACACACAGACAGTTTAAGGATGAAAGTTAAATGGAGTTTTCTAGCATTGTTTACTAGACCTGAGAAAGTCAGAAAGAGCAGAGCCTTGGGTTTAATCTTACGGTTTAGTTATGTAGTGAGCACCAGTTTCAGCAAGGTATGAAGCTTTGTTTGTTTACTTGCGTTGCGGTCTTCCTCTGTGATCCACCTTCAGTGGTAGGGAACCACGGCGTTGCTGATTGGCTGGCGTTCTGATGCTGGAATGACGTCTCTTGGGGAAGCCCTTCGGTGCTGCGTTGGTTGCTTGGTTACTGACGGCGGAGCTCTGGCACGTCTTCAATGAATTCTTTGTTGCGGGACTTTTGGAGTTCTGGCACGAAGTTTCTTGAAGGTCTCGAAGAGCAGATTAGCAGTTCGCTTGCTGGTCAGATGCAGGGCCAAAGTTGACGGTGGAAGAGTGATGAAGGAGCTTGCTTCAGCATGTTAGCAACTTTCAGTCGTTGGATGACGTTCAACCTTAGATGACAGTCAGCCCTTAGGTGACGGTCAGCCCTTAGATGATGTGACGATGTGCTATTGAACCAATCAGATGTGGTTGCAGGCTTAGCCATGCCTCATGTGATTCCCCCTTTTGTGCATACATTAGCCTGCCGTTTCAGCTGTCACGTGGGACTCATCCAGTTGGAGTTTTTTTTCATACCTTTTATAAAGTAATTTTGCATGAGCTCTGTTCATGCTACTAATTATTCACGTAACACAGATGTCCTTTCAATAAAACAAGCTTTCGATTGATATCACACATCCATACCTTTATCTAATAAAAAAGTGTTCATAAATGCTGATTACACCTTTTAAGTTATACAGAATAACCAAACATAAACACAGGAATAAAACATGCTAAATAAACGTATGTATATAAGTTTTGCCTTACTGGCATGCTTTTAAGAATGTCCGAAATAGTGTCTTTTGCCATATGCGTCTTTGTTTGTTCAGCCATCCCCTTTGTTCGGGGTTCTGGAAGGTAATACATTGATTGCCCGCTCTGGGGGCCCTGTTCATCCCTACAGTGAATAATACTAATACTAATAATACTAAGTTCGCAGTCCAATACAGTGGAAAACAGCTCTGAGACAAAATGCTGTCTGGGATTCCCCTCACGATTTAAAGGTGCAGAGACAACACGGTTACATTTCACATTTCACTGTGAGATTCATTTCCTTAGGTGCGGTTACAAATAATTTTTGCCCACCGGAAAGGGGACAGAGATTTAGTCAAGTGGATTGGTATGCTTTACATTGTATATTCGTGTCAAAGGCATTTAAGACTCACTTTGTCAGACTTAAGAATAAATTCGACTTATGAACCTGGAACGGAACTCGCTTGTAAGTCGAGGACTACCTGACTTGATCTTGTGATTGGAACAGTTGTTTGGCAATAATGTTTTTTTTCCCCTTTTTTTTAACACTATTAATTTTCACCTTTATCTCTCTCTCATATTAGCACTTTAGTTTTGTCATTTCCTCCCAAAGCTGTCCCTAAACACGCATTTGTGTGTGAATAGTCATGTCCGTGCATCCCTGAAACGGACTGGTATCCCATACAGAATCTACTCTTACCTCATGCCTGGATCTACCACACCTAAATTTATATCATTACTGAAGAGAAAAAAAAAACTTTTTACTTTAATTGTTGTCTCTTTTCGACATGCAGTAGGTGGTGGAAAAAGGATTGAAGCATGACCAATCAGTGTTAGCGGCATAAGCTACTAGTCAGCATAATGGATTCAATTAACGACTATTTATCAAAGTAAAATGTTTAATTAAACTGAGGTTGGAACTGTAAACCCGTTTAATGAATTAGATCAGATGCCTGTATAATAATTAACACTATCTAATTCACGATCACTTGTATAAGGTCAAGCTATACAGTGTGTGTGTGTGTGTGTGTGTGTGTATATATATATATATATATATATATATATATATATATATATTAAAATCAGATAATGTTGTGAGTTGATTGCAGACCAGTTGTCATGTACATTTGACGATACATGCATATAATATTTTTTAGGAAAGAAAATATTCTGTATATTAATGCAACTAACACCTTGATTCATTTCTAATTAAATGCCATGTTTGAATGTGGGTTACATAGCATTATTATTTGAGTTTATTATAATTTACACACATAGATCTTTGTTACATGAAGCTACAGGGGGCCTGCAACACTTGATGCAACCCTGCTGAATCCGAGTCAACGCAACAAAGCTGCGGAAGAGCGTCATGATGTAGAAGTTACACTGTACGCCGTTTGTCCAATACAACACTATTTGAGACTCAGACTAAAAAAATTGTGACTCGTAGTGTAAAATGTATTTTTGTTGTATAAGTATAAGGCTGGGATTTCATTTGTGTTTCCCCTTTGATGAAAAATACATATTTGCATAATCTTGGACAAGTAGACTTACAGAAAAACAACTTATGGATAACTGGAAATGATTTAGTTGAGTGATTCTTGATTAGTTAGCAGCTCATGTAACTACTTGTCATGGAGTAAAAACCTTCTTTATTTCTCGACTAGATGTAAAAGTGGAATTTTAATTGTACACTTATAAGTGCGTCTTTAAAAAATGTACAGCGCCATCTGTTGAATTTAGGAATTAACGAAAATTTTAATAAAAGTGTGAGATCGCATTTATTAAGTAGATTTCAATCGCATACTCATAAGCGCGTGTTAAAAATGTACAGCGCCATCTGTTGAATTTTGAAATGGACTAATGTCTATTTTTTTTTTTATGATATAAGGGCGTTTTTCATTTAAATTTTAAAGTAGCATATCTTCTCTTCCCATGGGCCGTTTGCGATGAAACAAAGCCTATATGTTTCCTCAAGCTCAGCCAAATACGCCTATGAAAACATCATTAAAATTCATTCAGTAATTTTCTACGTGATGCGTGCACAAACAAACAGACAGACAAGAATTCCAAAAACCATCTTAATGTGTTCTATTGCTATCTTACATCCACGCCAAATTGTGCATTAATGCATGTATACAAGTTTTACTAGTGCTTGGATACCATCAAGGCAGAAAGCTGTCTCAGTAAGCCAGAGCCATGAACAGATTGTCTGCTTCACGTCTGAAATGCTGGCCTCCCAGGAGCTCTTTTAATGGCCCAAACATGTGGAAATTGGCAGAATTATATGGTGAATGTTCAGAGGAACGACTGCAGTCTAGAGATAGAGGTGCATCATCAAATTTCTGTGTCCAAAATCTTAGAAACGAGTCTCAAAAGATCTGATGTTACATGGCTACAATTATGTTACAATGAGATTTGTAAACAATGGTGTAATATAACTAAAACCTGCTAAAAGATTTGTAAAAGTTCTTAATACTAGGGCTGCGTAAATATGTCGACATGCCTGGAGTGTGCAGATGTGACGCAGTGTTCATGTTTGTAAATGGTAACCGGAGTACTCAGTGGAAACCCACCAAGCACAGGAAGAGCATGCAAACTCAATGCACACAGAGACAGGAGTCGAACCAGATGCTGAACAGTGCTGACCACTAGGCCACCGTGCTGCCTCTGGTGATTCACTTTTCTTATATATACTGTATATCTAAACACAAACCCCTTACCAGTTAAGAATCAGGTAATGAGAGTCGTAGACTATTCAGCACTGGAACACACAGTGTAACGCACATCACCATGCATTTCAGCTTTGTTTCTATCATTAGTGTGCAAGTCGTGCAGTGTGCACCAGTAAGGCTTCTCACTGTATACACAAATTATTCGCTTTTCAAAGAGCTATTATTTCGATTTGGTGACGATTAACTATTCATTTGGAACAGATGGTCGAGTCTGTTTGCCGGGAGCGTTTTTGCCCCACAACAGGAGTATTCTGCAAAAAATAAATAAATAAGACACAACATTTCCCTTCTGCTTTTGAACAAAAACGCGGTTTGCTTTACACAAGGAGTAGAATCAGTGTCGACGCCGGAGTGAAACGCCTGTGCGACAGCATCTCACAGAAGGCGAAGTCTAAGTGCCTTGAACATGGAGTAATTGCTTTTTGATGGATCTGTAGAATGAGCCACTGGATAGATGGATGTGTTCAGTTTGCTAGTGCACAGTATTTCAAATGTCACACGTGAAACGCTGCGTTAGGAGTAATGCAGCTTGTGTTAGAACAACACACGATGTTATCTTCTATTTCATCATTTTGGCTAACCGTAATTGAAGGATAAATGTTTTCTGCCAGCAGGATTCTGCCAAACGTGGTAAAGAACGAGCTCTGTTTTCCTGACACCTTGGAAATACATTTAATGTGACTGTTTTTTTTTAGCTGAACTTAGAAACTAAAGGCAGCTAATATGCTGTATTCTTTTGGTATTTATAAAAATATATATATATATATATATATATATATTCATAATCCAAGTGTCTAGTTTCTTTCTCAGGTTTTTATATACTGTATGGTACAGTATAATCAGGGAGTAATGGTAGTAATAGTCACAATTTGGTACATAATTCGGTTTTGAATTCACAGTTCGATTACGTTTTGAGTACAGCGAAGTGGGAAAAAATGGCATGAAATAAATTTTAATAAAGTATTATAAATGTAACTTGTAAACATATAAACTTGTACAAACCTGGAAATATTTGCAAAACTGCCTATAATTTCCTGAACACATGAAGAACACAAAAAAGCACATACTGTATCGAATTTTTTTTTAATTTATTTATTTAGTTGCAAGCAACGATGAGCAGGTCCAAGCACCTCTGGAACTCTAAAAATCTGTGTCTGGGTCCAAATTAGTAATGGCATTATCTACACTACCAGTCAAAAGTTTGGACACTTCTTCTAATTCAATGTTTTTTTTTAAACCCATGACCACTCTAATCCTTAACTTGACCATTTCTGCTTCCAACTCATCGCCTTCAGGAATTAATATACACTGATCAGCCATAACATTATGAAAACATGTCTAATATCGAGTAGGTCTTCCCTCTTGCCACCATAACTGTGATGCAGTGTGTGTTCCAGCACTAAACTTTTCATCAATTTGATCTAGACTAGTGCTTCTACTGGATAGGACTACACAGGCCAGCCTTTGCTCCCCATGTGCATCAGTGAGCCTTGGCTACTCATAAGCCTGTCGCCAGTTCACGGTTTTTTCTTCCTTGGATTTTACTTTTGGTACGTCCTGACCACTATAGACCAGGAACATCCAACAAGAGCTGCAGTTTTGGACTTGCTCTGACCCAGTCCTCTAGCCATCACAATCTGGCCCTCATCAAAGTGACTAAAATCCTTATGCTTGCCCATTTTTTCTGCTTCCAACACATCGACTTCAGAAAAAAAGGGTCACTTGCTGCATAATACTGAGGTTGTACAAATGGGGATAAATACAATGGTCACCTCCATGACCCCTAGTTGGACTACAGAGGTTCCTAAATGGTTGAATTAATATAATTGCAATTCTTTAATGAAAGATGGAAAACACGACAAGACGGGAATAATTGAATGACAGATGAGAAGTGTGTGAAATTAAATAGTTACATTAAATAGTTAACACATTATGGCTCGAGTTTTAATCAACGCTATATGCTTATCAAATTTGCTGGATTTCCTTTTAAACATGATAGAATGCACAACTGATTGAACTTGACGTTTGTTTCATTTGCTCAATTTTCATTCCCAAAGTTCCTACATAAACAAGCATGGCTTCTCTGGTTTATCTGCTAAACTTTAAAATAACAAAGTGTGATCTAAAACATTTCACTAAATTCCTTGAATAATTGTGACTGAACAAAATACTCATGATTATCGCGTTTAGCCGTCATTAGACAGCCCTGAACTCGTCTTGACAAATGAGATCCAGATTCTCCGTCACTGTGTGTGTTGCATACATTGGATTAGGATACCGTGATGAACACACACAGTATATTCTCTCTAACATTTTTCCCTGAAAGCTAGGATGGAAAAATATCGTCAGACACCAAAGTATTTCCCTCGTAAGAATATATGAGTCAATCTGGGAAATTGCTCACGGATGAAGGCGTAAAAACGGTGCACTTCAAGCACGGTACGGCGATGAGACTCTAAAACATTTGAATGGTGCAGATGTTTTGAAGAAGATCCTATATGACGATCCCAGCTGATGTGGCTCGGAGCCCGCTGCAGTCATTCAGAGAGGGGGAGACAAGTGTGGTTTGATCATGGTTTGCCTGGTTTGATTATCGCCACATCAATGAACCATCAGCTGATGGAATATCGTTTTGGTGCCAACACTGGCACCACATTCCAGGAAACATGTCGGCATATTTCAGATCCCCGATGATGGAGAACTTAAATTATCTGGCTGTATCTGTGGTTTCAGATTTGCTTGTGTTGGCATGCAAGAGCTAAAGTACTTTAAATAGTTCTCATGCAACGTCACACGTTGGGGCATTTCAAGTGACTCCACCATATTTGTTAGAAAGCAGGGAAAAGCTTTGCTCATCAACATCCTGCCTGCAACGTTACAGAAGCATTTGCGCATCATAACTTTGTATTCACCGTTGGGACGCAGAACGTCAGTTCCTGTCCTCATAGAATTCTCTTCATATGTACGTGCATGCATGTTTTGCACATACTGTATGTTATAAATGCTCATCTGATCTGTACTCTTTAAAATGATTGCACATAGCAAATTAACCCCCCGTACTAAGCTAAGAGATTAAGCTAAATTATTGCTTATCTTAACCTTTTATAGAACTTAAACTGCTGCTAAATCCCCTTTCATCCACACAGGAATCTCATAGAGAGGGATTTTGGCAAACACCTAGAAATTTTCCTGGAACGCTGTTACGCGCTCTCGTAATGGCTCTCTTCGTACTCCCCGAGCCACTCTTCAATTTCACTCAGCCAAAAGCTCGAAGGATTGGACGTGTCGATTCTTTTCATGAGGGAAAAAAAAAACGGTGGAAAGAAATTGATACATTTGTCTCAGTGCTCTCCTGAAGCACTCCTGGGGTACTTGGAGAAGTCACGGGGCTCTCCTGATTCCTCAGTGGATGCAGGTCAACAACAGCGAGGACACCAAGGAGTAATCGAGGAGCCATTACTGTGAACGTGTTCTCTGATTGGCGGGATTGAGGAGAACGAGGCGAGAACGATCTACGTAATCCAGGAAAGAGTTGGTGAGATCGCGGAGAGCCTATGGGAGAACTCCAGCTAGAGGCAAATGCGGCACTAGCATTGATCGTCTCGCTCGCTCGTCTCGCCAACGATTCGTCTTCGATTCCCAACCACAAAATCAGAGGATATTCCTCATTCTCGCTGTGCACTCACCGTACACTCGCACCGAACACTTTGTTCTCATTAAAGCTCTCCTCAAATCTGTATGGCCACGATGCAACACCTTTTCTTGGTCACGGAACGGCCGTTTCCTCGCCAAAAATTCGAAACGGGCTTCATAATTCCAAGGCACAGAAACATAAATCAGGCTTAATGTGGACAAAATGAACGATTACAAGATTTTCTAAGTCATGCTCATGGCTTACCTTTACATTTGTTGGATCTCACAGTCCCTCATCAATCTGCTTTAAGTTCCCTCGTTCATTCTGTATCTTCTTCCTCTTCATGTAAATAAGCCTCAATGAAAAGGGGGTTGCACTTAAACCAGCCCCGGTGTGGATCAGCTTCAGCAGACACATCCAAACTGTCATGCTGTCTGTCCTTTTCACACACACGAAGCTGTTCACTTTTTTTTTTTTGCTTTATTTATTCTTCCGTCATCTTCCTGTTCCCAACATGCAGTATACACACACACACACAGATCCAGGTAGTTTATGCACCGGTCATGCATAAACCCGCTGTGCATGCAGCAGAAACTGTCGGAACACTTACAGTATGGATTCGTTGTTAATATTATGAGCTTGTAGCGAGTAATGGAAGTTATTTAATATATTCCAGGAATAATAATAATAATAATAACAAAAGAAAAAAAAAACCACACACGCACACATACCTACATCACTGGGATGGAACCGATTTAAGAATGCATTTATTAATAAGTAAACGTGGACGTGCACTTAGTGCATCGGGCCGTGCATTAACGAAATCCATTAGTCTAATGTTTCCTAATGAAGACAAGAGTAAATGTATGTTGTTTCGTTTAAGTCTTAATAAAGGCATGGAACATACATTAAATAAAAAGTAATTGGGATTTAAAATAGCACTTTAAAAAAAGAAATGCATGAGTAGTTGCTCTTATTTGGACGTCCAGAAGTAACACAACTGTGTGTGTGTTCTTTTTCAGGAAAGCAGGATTATAAGAAAACCAAGCCGGCACTGCGAGCCACACAACTGAAGGCCGAGGCAAAGAGGAGCGCTCCAGGAATCAGGGTTAGACTTTCTTTCTTTCTAATCACTTATTCCAGTGTTTCATTAGTGATTGGATACCATCAAGGTAAAACATTTTCAGAGTCATGATCTGAAACGCCAGCCTCCCAGGAACTCCTTTAATGCCTCGACCTTATGGAGATGGCATGGAGCACGTGCGTATGACTCTCGTTTAAAATGTTTTGCTGCGAATCCCATCACCGTGCTATAGTCTTCTTTCATCGTCAATCAGGTTTACCTTCATTGCCAAGTAATTTTATTATGAATCCCGGTTTGACTCGAACACCTTTCGTTTAAAAAAAAAAAAAAAAGAAACCTTCTTCATGCCGATAGAGAACATGAGATTCACATGCTCCGTGAATGTTCCTGTAGCGCTTGTTTAGCTTGGGTTGAAGGTTTTTGAGGAACAACCTCTACAGCTTGGCGTGGAATTTGTCTCAGTGGTGAGTAATGAACCCCTCCGCTCCTCAGCTCTGTCTACTTTTTTTTTTTTTTCTCTCAGCCTGCTTGGCAGTATGTCTGCCTTGTGTTCACTCTTTCAGCGAGTTGACTCAGAATTCTTTACTCGGCTCGTATTTCCATTGCTTGCTCCCTGCCCTGTGGTGGTAAGTGCTTGGCACATGGCTCGGAGTCTGTGACCATTGCTTACTTAAGAGGTGGTACTTTAATAATGACTGACATGTGTAGAGTTCTCTCTCTCTCTCTCTCTCTCTCTCTCTCTCTCTCTTCTTTCCTGTGATCTGCTCTGCTTTGAGCTGTGGTTGAAGCAGGTTGGCAGCTTTCGTGAGCTGCTGTGCACCATGCACTGACCAGTTGGCATGCTGGCACAGGTAGCTTCAGGCGCCAGGCCAGTTGGCATGGGAATTACTTCGCCCCCGAACGACAGACGCAGTGGATGGCACAGCCTGGCCCCGAGGAGAGGAGCTGGCTGCATCCTCGCTGTAGACTCAGTGGCCTGAAAATATGCCATCCTAATGCACTGCCTGCTGGCACCGAATACTAAACAACCACTAAACAGCCACATGACGTTTAACCCTGTTCCCTTTTACATTCCGTTACATATATTCCTGTTGTTTTATTTCGGCCAAAAAGCAAGCAAAGACATTTTTTTTCTCTTAATAAAGTTCTCTAACAAACACACTATGATCTTCATTTTACATCATATTTCAATTACAGAGATGTCAAAATGTCGACGTGTTGAAATGCTTCTCATCACGTCTGTGAAAAGCAGCTATTTGAATTATTACAGCCTTCACGTCACCTTGAAACAGTCTAGCCGTTCTCCTCTGACGTCTCTCTCTTTCTCTCTCTCTCTCTTCATGACACACCACGTCGCTCGTCATTGTTTCATCGCTGTTCTGCGTGAACTTTATAAACTGATGTGTGTGAAAATCCCAGGTGCAGCTTCTGAAATCATCAATCATCAAGGTTATCAATTTAAAGGTCCCATATTTTACTACTTTCTATGAGTTAACATAGCACTCAGATGTTCCCCAATGTGTGTAAGAGTCCGTCTCCTGAAATGCCCTTCAGATAATGGGGCAAAAAAATATATATATAATAAATAAATACATTATATATATATAAACTTTTAGTCTTGGATGGAGTTTAAAAAACAAAGCCGATTAGATTTTCCCCCTATTGTGACCTAATATAAGAAGATTCCCTTCCCCGCCTTGTTCCTCAGCTCTGCTGTTCTCTGGTGGGCGTGGCTCTGCAGTAGCTTATTTACATAGACTCTGAAATGGCACATTGGGAGGTGGAATAAATTAAAGGGCGTTTAAGTTTATATATAGTATATATAGGAAGCGAATCTTCTTTTAGCGGTCACATTAGGGGGGAAATCTAATCGGCTTTGTTTTTAAAACTCCATCCAAGACTAAAATAGACTAAAATAAAAAAACTAACAAAAAAAAAGCAAGCAATGTATTTTTTTTTCTTATACTCATTTTTGTTTGTACACATACACACACACATTAGACACCCATCTGAATGTCTAAAAATGCTTAAAAGTGAATTTTGATAATCAGATCCCCTTTAAAGTACTTAACAAAACTTAAAAAATACTTTATATGAGAGAAAAGAAAGTGCCTTTTTTTTGTCACTGTAATATCAAATCCATCTGTTATTTAGACTTTCACACACTCACATTGACACTTGTACTCACACACCTGCTAACATTGTTAACAAGATTAGGTATTTTAAAACTTATAAGTAATTAAATTTTAAAAAAAATCTAGATCTAACAGATGGCTCTTGTTAAGTAGCGCACTGATTTTTACTTAGAGTTTTTTTTTTTCCTGTCAGCCGGTACGTGAATACCACCAGTCCGCAGACGATAATACACTGAAGCACCTGTTGGATGATGTAACCTCTTGCCATTACCTCGTTACACCCCTCGGGGTATTTACAGGATACGAGCCGCAGCAGTCGATCGGCACCTCAGACAACCCGGCGTAACATCTCCGCTAGAGTTGCAGCTCGTATCTGAGCCGTGTTTATGAGGCTTGTTCACACCTCTGTGCTTTATGAGTGCTGAAACTCACTGTTCTGCTGCACACACACACACACACACACACACACACACACACACACACACACACACACATACGCCAACTCGTCAGTGGGGAGCGTATACAGCACACCTGGGCCTGATGAACATCTACGCAGCCAGTTAACGTGAAATCCAAGCCCAGAACCTTTGTTGCTGTTGGCACGTGATGTTGGCAGCCTAAACTTACCTGCTTGAGCTTCTGGAGCTGGATGATTGTAAATAAAAATTAGTCACTTGAAAAGTGTCAAGGGGTTATTTTTTATGCAGGAACAAAAATGTACACAGTATCCATCTGTAAAAGAGATCTGTAATTAGTTTTATTGTTTTTTATTTTATATATAAACCGACACTGAAAGCCATAATTTTGGGAAATATTTCTATGATCATGGTAAATATTAATCACTGAACTCTCACATATTCATCAATGCAGTATTTTTATGTAGCTCAGGTTCTCCATTCATAACCTCATAAAGAATGTAACCAAAAAAATGTTTCAATTAATTATAACTTTAAACAAATGTATTACATTTGTAGAAATTGTACAGTATATATATGTATTAAAGTACAAAATGTTTTCCACTAACCTCTCATTTCAGTGCACCAAAAAAAAAAATCCTCCACAAATGTAGTGAGATGTGCACCAGAAATGACCACTTGATATTTATTAATAACAATAATTTCCAGTAAACATCTGTCCCAGTTTACAGTTTCATCTGCTTCGAACCGATTTGAATCTCACATACACCCCAATGATCACGTGATCACATGAGTGATCACAAGGTTTTTTAATTTTCTTCCATAACTGTGTGTTCTTATTTTGTCCAATCAAAAATCCTGGTTTGACTCGAACACCCTATGTCTTGTAGTATTTCTTAAAATATGTGTTTTGTCTAGTGAAGACATTTAATACAAGCATTCGAGACACAGGCTAGATTTCCTACGTGCTATTTTATTTCAAACATGACTAAACTACACTTGCCAAAGGTGTCGAAAATATTGCTGAAACATCTCATAAGAGGCAAATACAAAACAATCCAAACACTCCATGCGATAGCAATTATGCCGGCGCACGAGGCAGTTTACTTGACAGCTAAATCAACATGGGTCCAATAAATGAAACTAAAGGGCATGAAATGTAAAAGTTTTCCAATTACCGATGACTAAAGCTATCCGAGTCTCGGGTGGATGAGATGGAAATGCAGGAGCCGCTGAGCACTGATGAGGATGAGGATGCCGATGATTACCGCCGCAGTTCGTACACAGATAGTCAGGTCCGTTATATGGGCGAGTGTTCACGTGTGTGATGTGCCTTATACGTTTGTTTTCCAAGTGTCGAGCTGTAAACTTTCTCCTTCTCCCTTCTTTAACTTTTTAGTTAGAGAGCTGAGATTGTTGTTTGTGATCTAGAACAATGTCTCTGATTTGGCATTGTTCTGAAGTCAAGTTTCAGATTCGAGCATAAATCGAACCGTGTGACACTCAGGACAAAGCAAGAAGCCCGAAGGTTCAAAAAGAAAGCCGGAGAATTTCTCCACTTAAAGAACATCGTTTGATATATTAGTGCAATTTTCTTCCCATTGTGCGGTGTATCTGTGCAATTTGCACACATTGTGCACAGAGAAAGACTCCTAAAGTACCCAAATTTGATTAGAAGTTTGATAATAAGTTGTCAAGATGACGAACAATGGCTTTGCTAATTCGCTTTACTACACGATTGCACTTAATGAAACTGAGGTTGATGAGAATTGTAATTGTAATGACTAACTTTCAAAAAAAAAACTCAATTCATGCTTGAACACCAGTCCTGCAGCTAGTTAGTTTAACTTTGCCATTAAACCCAGGAAAAGTCTTAATTAGAGTCGTCTTTTTGTGTGAGATTAGCTGTTTCTTTCAGCTTTCCCCCCTGGATTAGAAAATGCTTTTCTACGAAATCAGCTTTTTTTGGTTGGTTTATTTTATCATTTAAGCCAAAGAAGTCTGAGTTTCCTCCCAAAAGAATATCATACTTATAAATTAAATAAAAAGGTAAATATTATCTTTATAGTCTATCAATGTTTGTCTGTCTGTCTGTATTCGTCCATCTGGTTGCCCATCTGTCTGTTCATCCATCCATCCATCTGTCCGTTCATCTTTCCCTCTGTCTGTCTGCCTTTCCGTCCATCTGTCCACCAGCCCGATCATCCCTCTTTCCGTCCATTTGTCTGTTCATTCGTCTGTCCCTCCGTCTTTCTGTCTGTCCGTTAATTTTCCCGTCTCTCTGTCCATCTGACTGTCTGTCTATCTGTCTATCTGTCCATCCGTCTGTCTCCCCGTCCGTCTGTCTGTCTGTCAATTTGCCCATCCCTCTGTCCATCCATCCATCTGACTGCCTGCCTGTCCGTACATCTGTCTTTCCATCCGTCTGCCTGTCCATTCATCTATCTGTCTGTCTGTCTGCTAATTTATTCATCTGTCCGTCTATTTACTTTTTGATTGGATGAGTGTTGTAATATATTTGTAACAACATTACTGTATTTGAAGGTTTGATTGACTTTGATAAAATGACGTTGTGGTAATGTTGAATGACCAACCCAAACACAACGTTACAAATGCAACCTCAAAACTATGAAATTGTAACCTGCATTTGGACAATTCATGCCGATTAACATCCTCCCACACAAAGTCCGACCAACCACATCCATGCTGCATTAAATCTCTAACAGGGTTTAGAGTTCCGGTCGGAGATCGGGACGGTCACAACAGCTTCCCACACACAGCGTGTGTGTTTCTCATGTCACACATCTCTTAGTGTTGTGACATTACAATACCTCTCTTTTTCATTTCCTTTCAGAAATATTACCGTGAGGTGCATCATTGCTCTCAAATTACTCTACTGTAGTAGGGTGTTTGTACAGCGTCCAGACTGCATCACATCTGCTTGCATAGAATAAATCTCATAAGTTTTTTCAGCTCCTGTCCAGGCCATCGGTTTTGCTAATAATGCTGTTTTGAAATTGTGTTTGCAGCATTCATTCAACCTTACCGCGTCGCCCTGTAGTCAACAATCTGATGTCATTCCATCATTCTAACTTTCAAAAACATCCTAATTCCAACATCGTCCCAATGTCTCTAACGTTGCCAAATTATCATCAGTACAACATTTGTAAAAAAAAGTTCCTGATTTGTATAATAAATGAGAATTATTTAAATGTACTGAAATTTACACACATAATGTCTTTTGACTTTGTAATTATAATAAATAAACAAACAAATATTCGCTATCCACTTTATTACAAATACAGTACCTGTACACCTGCTCATTTATGCATTTTGTCCAGGTGGCTTTTCATGTAGCAACGGTTTCATTAAATGCACTAAATCATGAATCACGCATCATGCAATCATGCAGATCAGGATCTTCACATAATGTCCATATCAAATCATAATAGGGGGAAACATTCCAAATCCGTTTTTTTTTCTCCTGAGATATTCTCATGTAACTGTCTCTAGGCAGTTTATGCAGAATGGTGGGTAAAAAAAAAAAGTGAGTGAGTGTGGAAGCCTGCAAACCCTCTGCATACAGGATGTTTTTTGGATAACTGCATAAATGAGCAGGTGTGTAGGTTATAAATATAAATGCAGGACAAAATGTTCTTATGCAAATTGAACCTGGTGTCATGTGTCATTAAACATTATTGCACTTGTTTGTGAAGACTTTACACAAGGAGCGGTCATGCTGGACCGGAATAAACTTTCGAAAGTTACATTTTTGAAGAACACGCCAATGTTCTTGAAAAAATACTACACAGCCATAGCAGAGACTTTAAATATCACTGTCGGTAAAGTCATTTGATAATACACAAATGGAAAGGTCATGGAACCGTAAATAATGTCCCTGAAAAGGTTTAGGACACTCCGAGACTAATGATGAAGAAGGTAACAGTCAGTCATGCTGTCGTTCAGAAGAATCACAGGACATCCTTAGAGCAGAATGACAAACAGTGTGGTTTAAAGAGTAAGCAATGCTCCAGAATCATCTCAACTCGAACCCCTAGATCTACTGTACATATATCTCTCATATTCCAAGAGCTCCAGCATACCTACCAGCATAGTGAAATAGAGCAGATGTAAAGAATCATGATATGGGGAAACATGAATGGAGCAATGTACCAGGACATGATTAAGCAGAGTTATACAAGAGGGACTGCTGTTATACTGTATATCTGTATATTGGCTGTGATTTATAAGTAGGCCCAAGGGTGCAGCCAGAGACCACCTGTGCTGATATCCAGCACAACAGCACATTCTCGAATGTGATATTGCCCTTATACAACAGTAAGGAGAATAAACCATGGACACATTGGACAGTTCTTAGAAACTTTTTATTTCCAGTTATTTTGCTTTAGGATATCAGCGAACTTCTCAAGAGTTAAATCCCAAATTAAATGGAAAACTAGTGTGTAGTCCTTGTTTCACACTCCAAGTAGTGCGCTTGATCAGGGGTTAGAAAGAGATTTGGGATTCAATCTTTTGTTAGAAGCTAGTTAACTTTATAGAACAACACGGACAGTTCAGGGGCAATTCGGAATGACTTAAAAGCACTTACTAAACAGACAAAATGTCACTTGACATGATGACAGAACGTTATTAGATGTGTTTTCTTGCTGAAAGTGCTTCTGTGACTGGTTTTGAATGTAGGTTTTGGCAGGCAGCTGCTCTCTCCTCTTTCCAGTACCATGGACAGTACCGACCTACTTTCAACCATGGTGTAGTTAAAGATTGTTAGAACACCTTTGACACAAAGTGCTACATACAGTAAAGTTAAACATCCCAGTAGTGTTACCATCTATTATCAGCACTTGTGGAATATCTCACTAATCCGAACAGATTACTCAGTCGGAGCTAAACAAATCCTCTAAATAATAGAGGATAATTAAATCTGCGGTCAGCAAGACATTATGAACTTGCATGTTCTGAATCCTATTGAAGATCCATGGAGGATTTTGAAAGTGTGCATTCATCATGTAGACGCTATAATCATGTGGAATTAAAGATTGTCATCCTGGCTGATGCTGTAGCCTCCCGCAGACGGGGGCCTGGAGAGAGAGCTGATTGGCTGAGCTTTCTCAGCAGGGTGAAATGGGAGGCACTTAGGGTTCTTACATTAATCGCTCCCAACAGTTCTTGAGCGAGCAGTTTGAAAAGATGCAGTTGGCTGGTTCGGAGGAAACGCGTGATAGCCTTCTGCCCTCTCTGACTGGTAGTAGTAGCCTAGTAGTAGTGGGAGTGACGAGGAGGAATTGGATACAAATAAAGTAGGGAGAAAATAAAAATAAATATAAATATTTAAATATAAATAAATAACATTTTTAAAAAATTAATGGGCCAAAACTTGTTCATAGACGTATTGACACTGTAATTCTCAATGGCTTTGAAAAGAACTACTAATGTTGGTAATTACTGTTTTTTTCCATCAGATTTGTTTCCAAATATACCTTTGTTTATACTTACAAATACCTACTTTTTTATTGATCTGTATTTTGTGTGCAAAGTTTAAGTAGTTTTAATAGTGGTGGCTAAAAGTATTGAGCCAAAGTGAAATTCAATGTTTACTGACATTCTTAAATTTTTTAATAATGTCAATCAAGATAGTAAGAATAATTTGTTATACATATCACTTTCTTTTATATATGAACTGACATTTTTATATATAAAATTATATTTGCGCTTACACACTGTGCTGTTACATGAAAATCCATCCATCCGTTTATTCATTCATCGTTTATCCCGCTTATCCTGTGGAGCAGGAGGCTTAGAGCTAATCCCAGGAGTTTAGGGCACCAAGCAAGACTACACCCTGGACTGAGTGCCAATCTGTTGCAAGGCGAAACCACACACACACATTTACATTTAATCAAAGACTATGGCCAATTTGGAAAAATTCCTGTCTGTATACTGTACACTGCATGTTTTTGGATTATGGGGGAAAAAATGGTAAACCCACCAGGCACGGGGAGAAAATGCAAACTCAATGCACACATAGTGCACAGGGATGAGATTTGAACCATTAAGTGAGGCTTTAACAGTTATGACTCTGGATTCCTCTTTGAAAGGTCAGGGTTTCAAACCCCAGCACTTCCAATCCACTGTTCTTGGTTGAGCAAGGTACTTACCCCTATCTGCCCCAGGGCAGGGCTGTATCATGGCTGACCCTGCTCTGACCCCAGCTTTCTACCTGGGATGTGTGCAAACAATATTTCACTGAGCTACGAATAATCATATTTCTATAAGCCGCTGTGCCGGCCATGTTTCATAAGGATAATTTTCCATGCCATTTTTGCTTTTAGGGCCGCCTGTATAAACAGTAAAGTTTACACAAGTTTCTGTGACGAGAGCATTGTGGGTTCAATTCTCCTGCACTTTGCCTCATCAGAAATAGTTTTATTTGTTTGAAAAGCTTGGTGAACCTGGTCTGGAAAATGTTTCGTGTCTCATGCACACTGTCACTGCCGTGGTGTTTTGAGGGCTGGAAGTTGATAGAGCACAAAAGCATTTATTTTCGGCGCATGACGCACACCTGCACATTTTAAAGTACATTAAGTGCACTTACGGTCTCTGGGACCGAGGATGTAGAATGTGCGTGTATGCATATATATACATATAAAAAAAAAATATATATATATATATATATATATACCCTGCCTCGTGCCCGAAAGTCTCCTGGGATAGGCTCCAGGTCCCCCGCGACCCTGATCAAGGATGAAGCGG
>JAQQZS010000021.1:9790845-9806509 GCA_030068045.1 Platyallabes tihoni | reverse complement strand
AAATAACATTTAAAGGGGGGGGGGGGGATACATAAAACATATGCTGTTTTGATGGGCTATAATAAAAAAAACTCATCTTTATTTAAAATTTTATAAAATTGTTGTTTCTTTGTCTTCTGTTTCGGTGCAAATAAACTCCTTGTTCATTTTGGATCAAATATATATTGGTAATTGTAGGCTATTTGTGCAATATGGTATTAAATACAAGCAAATGAAGTAAATGTGTTTCGAGAGACTGTGAATAGATATTTGAAGCGAATTTAATATTCACTATCAGTCAGTTTACAGTGGGGTGTTCATGTCAAACTGGGACTTTTGATTGTGCAGAATAACAGATCACAGTTATAAGAGTTAGAAACACCATTTATTTCTCTATATAATCTTCTGCTACACTAGAGCACTTATCCCAGTGTTTGACTAGTGTTTGGATACCATCAAGAACATTTTCTTATGATCGGACTGCCTCCTTCATTTTTGAAACGCTGGCCTCCCGGGAACTCCTTTTACATGTGAAAATGGCTCAGAGCGAGGTTAAGACTGTAACTGGGATGTGGTGAAGTTGAGTCCTTATAATGTGCAGTATAAGGACCATTCAAATGTTCTACTGAGGGGAAGAGTCTCATCACCATACTGTGCTTGAACAGTCTTTACACCTTCATTCCCAAGAAAGCTCAACACCGGTTCCGGTTTGACTTGAACGCTCCTCATATTTAACAGATGCTTTTATCTCAAATGGCTCTTCTGCAAGGTAGGATTTAATGGAAGCACACAGAGAGTCGTGCAGCTCTGGCTCAGGGCCATGATAAAAAAAAAAAATCAAAACAGGCTCTCTTGGTCAATCTTGGGATTCGGTGTCAAAACATTTCCGTCGCTAGCCCGGAGCCCTGGTCCCGGAGCCACAACAGACAGTGAGTCTCACTAGTCCTCTTCAAAGCAACACTGAGAAGTGTTGATTTTTGAGTATATTTGCTTACATGCGGTTAAATATATCTGTCATTGAGAGACAATCGCTACGGTCTCATCATCACAGCTTCGTATGAGAGCTCTCCTGTTGAGACGCTGAATGCCCCACTGAACCAGCCTCCAGCCTCATTCAGCTCCTACGGCTGCAATTTCACCAAAAAACGCACCGGCTTCACAGGAAACCTTTTCTGAATTTGTTTGTCATGATGCGTCTATCGGCGCTTACCAGTCACCCAGCCCTTTTAAAACAGCGTTGCAGCTGGTGAGCGAAAGAAAACAAAAATCCAAGTTTACCCAATTGAGTCTGCGAAGCAATTTCAACTGAATGAGCACTAAGCGCACCATTGATGTCCAATTCATCTCCACTAATGCTGTTACTGCGAAGGGCCAAATTGCATCTTTCGGGGAAACTGGATTATGGGCATTTGTAAGAGGTTTGCAGACACAAAGACACTTAAGATGGCTCCGAGAGTTTGTGAAATGAGCAAAGCAATTCTGGAGCCGTGCTGAACGCCAAGCTTTCGCTTGAGGTTGATTTTTTTTGTCTATTGAGGTTTTAATGCAGCTTTTATCACGGAGCTGTAGAATTCTTGAATCTGATTGGTCGGAAGGTGCTCGTTAAAGAGAGCATGACTGTAAGGTTATCGGTTCAGTCACCAAAGCTGCCATAGAGTTTTGATCAAAAGGTACAAATTAACCATGCTCGCTAGCCAGTTTAATAAGAACTACGGTATACAGTACTTGCTCATTCATACAATTATCTGATCAACGATACAAAAAAATGAGAACAGTCTAATCAGTTTTAATGATGGTGTTCCTCAGATTCCCTCTGATTCTCAAGCGCCATTAACCAAACCACAGTGAAGGTCAAAGTTACTAAGTTTTCCCCATTATTAATTTTTTAAACAGTAATGCTCTTGAACTTCAATAATTTCATGTTCAGATAGAACTGTATATAGCCATAAAACCAGCCATTTCATACACTTTAAAGACCTTAGAAGACATGTCCATATCACATTATCTGACACGTCACAAGCTTCTGATTTATGCTTTGGTGATGTCAGTGGGATCCTACTAGTGGTCAAATGAAGGTGCTAGAAAATGATGTACATTTCCTTGTGTATTTATGGGAAAAGCATGATCACATAGGCACTTTGTCAAGCATAATCATGACTTCCCAGGACTGCTTTATTATGCTTGATGGATCCAAGCAGTAGATGGAGATGGGAAGAAAATGGCTGCTTATTCACTGGACTATGAAAAGACCTGTAAACAATTAGCCTGACTGTGTGCTGGGAATTGGCAAGGCTGCAGGTCACAAAAACTGGCGTTCCTGACCCGCTGCACTCGAGCAGCTGTTCACGGAGATGTAGAGTGCACAAAAAAAAAAAACACACCAACACACATCCATACACTCAAAGAGCTGCCTGTCCTATTCAAGAGCGGCCTAATCCTCTCGCTCGCATCATGAGAGAACTCCAGACAGCCCGGGCTTGAGTCCCTTTGAGTCCGGGAAAAAAAAAAAAGACACTTAACTTCATAGCGTCGCCCTTGAATGTGCTTTTGGCTCCGTCATTATGCGAAAGCTGTCGCTTGAACTCAATATGCCGGAGGGGGGACAAAGGATCCCTGGCATTGCTTTGTCAGCATTTGGTGCGGTAACAAAACCCTTTTACACCTGCAGTTGATTTGGACCATATGGGCCTTTGATAGGCCTACAATTGGTCATTGATATCACTTGATGCTTTGTCCTAGAATTCATACAGGTTGTTAAGTGAAAAAGAAAGGGTTTACTTATTTATCCTTTATATGCGATAGCTCTTCAGGAACTTACTGAATTGTGTCAATAAAGCAGGATATTTAAGCAGGATCACAACCAAACCCATGAATTTGTATGCCAGGTTTATAGACCCTATGCTCAAGAAGAGAGCGTAGATTTGCTACCTGGGACACCTGTTTGTCTCCGTTTCACACCAGCCATAAACGCTTCAGTTGAATCATTTACATCTATTTGTTTGCCATACATCGTCATTCCCCGTGACGGTAACTCAGTTTACTTTGCTCACAGATGTCAAGTCAGGTCAGATAGCAGGCACGGATAAAACTTTAAACGTCGTGGAAGCTCTACGGGACTGAGGCCGCGACTAGATCACAATGCCAGTGGCACTTCTTCTCTATTTGTGAAGTCTTTTAAAAGTCGTTAGGATTGTACAATGGATTTTTCTGGTTGAGTTTTCTTCTGTTTAATGAATAAATTTTCCCAAATCCAAACCTGTATTTCATTCTACTTTAAATTGTAAATGAAATGTAATTTTTTATATGGATATAATGAGATGTTTTGACCATTTTATCTCTTTTTTTGTTTGCTTTAATGTAAAAAATATAAAATACAAAGTCAAGGTCAATTATTTTTCACAATAAAATGAACTTTAGATTTAAAATGGACTTTAGATGAAAGACTTACTCTAAAAAAAATGCAGTATGAGCTCTGTCAGATTTAAGAGAGTATACAAGGCGAGTTCTAGTACCACAATTTTCAACAACATTCAACAACAACAAAAAAGCGATGAGACTCTTTCGCTGCAGTAAAAAAATGTGAACAATGCAAACATGTTAAAAAAGACTGTACGTCTGTGGATTAAGATCTCGGCCGAGGTGGCTAGGAATCCAAAGCAGTCATTTCTGTGAACGTTGAATGAGTGAAAAATTGACAGACAACTTATTGTGCACAAAGTCCAGCTTTGACTTGAACACCCGTTGTCTATAATTTACATAAAAAGACCACAAGTTCGTTGCTTAACCCGGTTCCTAAACGCTAGACTGAATTATGTAAAGTGAGTGTTACAATTCACATAGTGTTAACCAAGTACGATATACAGTAAAACCCTCCAAGGATGTTGGTACTGAAACTGAGGACCAAAACTATAATAATAAATTAACACCATTAAATACTTGTGTGGTGGAATAGAGCAGTGATAATATGTCTGTGGCAAAACACCAGTGACTTAGGTTTGATCTTCAGTGTAAGTGAACATGCAGAGTTTGATTCTGTTCAGCAGTTTAAATACATTCTCAAAACATGCTGGATGAAAGAAAATAAATGATGTTGATGTAACTCATTTAAATCAGAAAGCTTTTCTCAATGTTGGCATGAATAGAGTTAGGACTAAAGTACTGTAACCATAGATTAACTTACATAATGTGTAGTTTGTATAGCTTACATAAGGGGAACTATTATGCAAAACAAACATAAATCCCTGTCTTTTTTTGAATTGATCCATTTCAACTCCTGTACTGCCTGAGGTTTAAACAAGCCTTAGAATTTCCTTCTAATGTGACTTCATAAAAGTAAAACCCCTCCCCCAGCTGATTGTTCAACTCTGCTGTTGTCTGATGGCTCGTGGTTAAACAGTATCTCAATGTCTACATAGATACTGAAACAGCACGATTGGAAAAGGAGTGAAGGATGCATTATCTTTGAGAGCTAAGTCAGGTTGTTAAAGAAATACAAAAATACAGAACCTTTAAAATACTGCTACAATGTAAAGAGTAAAAGGATATACTACAACAAAAACATTGAAAGGGCCATATTAAAAGCGTGGAATACAAATCAGCAATATACATACTGTAGTTTCACAATGTTGAAATCATAATCATGAATGTGGTACAGAGTGAAAGGAGACAATGAGTAATTAATATTACATGGACATGTTTCCTTGGCATATGCATACTGTAGATTGGATAAAAATCCTTAAGTGGTGCCCAGTCCCAGGTTTTGTTTGCAGAATAGCTACCATAATGTAACAACAAAGGGCAAGCTAGATAGGGCCAAGAGACACAAATGGATATCATTATCCCCTTCAAACCAAGATTAAAATATAGTTCATCTACAGTTCCTTTCTTTGTGTGAAAAAAAGAAAAGAAAAAACGATAGATTAAAAAAAAATGTGTATGCGCACACCACACATATGTCCCGTGGTGTGTGTGTTCGTGTGGAGCCTGGTGGCGGCACACATTTGGAGGCCTGCTCATCTGCATCATGCCATGCCCCATCAGCTCCATCAGGCTCAGGGAGAACAAAGCCGGTACATTTCCACAGCCATGAGCCTGCAGGGAGAATACTCATCATAATTAGCCCAATGATGAAGCCCTGTGATGTACTGCACAGCAGGCTCTCTCTCTCTCTCTCTCTCTCTCTCTCTCTCTCTCACTCTCACTCTCTCGCTTTCCTTTCTTCATTACTAAGAAGAGAGATGGGAGGGGTTTTGACTAGACGCTGCTGTCTGTCTGAGATGTAGCTTTTCCGTCGGATTTAAAAAAACAGGTTTAGAACATGTACAAACACAAAGGGCAAAGAGAGGACAAAAGTCCTGCAGCTCCACCACATGTTTTTTTTTAAATCGTAATTGTGCTCTGATATTTCTTAATTACTAAAGAAAGTGCAGAGTGGGGTTTTAACATTACGTCTATGTCTTAGCAGGAGAAAATGTCTAATACCTCATACTGTATGTTGGGTGTGTTTTTATTATTCAAGCAATACATTTCTATTCTACTGTCGAATAATACTATTTAAAACATGTATTTGCAATAGAAGGATTATTTATGGCTTGAAATTAGTATTAAATAATTAAAAAGATAAGGGAGATATATAAATAGCTTTGATAATCAGATACTGGGTTTATAAAAGGAAATGTCACATACACTTGACTATTCATAATATTGTGACGTTGTGGATAGATGTATTTTTTAGTGTGTATTCAGCTGTAGTAAAATTATTTTTGACTAGACATTGTCTACAAAGATACTGCTTATTGTTTACTTATTTATTTATTTATAAAAAAAATATACCAAAAAAAAGCATGAATTTTTTTTTCTACTAGTGCACTAGAGCCTCACTCTCTTTTTTTTTTCAGCAAAACATGCTCTTAGCAAGTGCCTAAAAAATCTTCAATTTAGTGAAATTAAGGTTTTTTTTTAAATATATGATTACAACAAACCAAATATAAGTATAAAGTAATGTATATACTAGTATGTACTATATCAAATATAATATAATAAAATTTCTAGTTCCATTGACAGATAATTTTGCTAGTTTTAAAGATTTTTTTAAATGAAGCAAAATAATTAGCCAATAAAACAAGAAATTTACACTTAAAAAATAGCAAGGTGTGTCTAGATACAAGCTTAATGATCTTATATTTGGTTTATTCATTCATTCATTCATCTTCTATACCGCTTTATCCTCTATTCAGGGTCGCGGGGACTATATTTATTATATATTAAGAAATGTCAGATTAGTTTAACTTGATTTACATTTTTTCACCTGCTAAAATATAACTTTTATTCTTTTACATAAAATAGAGAGATACCTCCAAGAGCAGGTTTTTTCCATGGTCGTCTTTGGAGAACGCAAGTCCAAACGTCGCACAGAATTCTGCACATCTGTTCGGAGTATTAAGATGACGTGTGTGCAGTACGTGCCTCTGCATTTTCCAGATTTCAATAGCGTTTGAAAATAATCAGGTATACAAAATGCAAACTGCAGCAGGAAATATAATTTTTGCTGTCAAATTCAATGCAATGTAACACACACACAGACACACACACACACACACACACACACACACAATACAACAGAAAAAAAAACCCAAAAATATGATGAATAACAAAAATAATAACTGTTGTTATATACGAATAAGAATATGGCATTGAAATAAACACCTAATATAAGTGAAGTATATTGTTAATACATATGTTGCAGCATCTACATTCGGTTGGTTCCATAATAACACTTGAGACAACACATCCTATTATTATTATTATTATATTTTTTTATATAACTTAAGCCACTAGATACTAAATCAAGGTGTGTGTGTGTGTGTGTGTGTGTGTGTGTGTGTGTGTGTGTGTGTGAACTAGTTTATTATATTACACTTTTAATTCACTGTTTATATAATGGATTAATATAATGGATTTGATTTTGTATAAAATAGAGATTGTATATGAGATATTTGAAGGTAGAGACGTAGACATTTTCATGTTGCTCTATTTAAAGCAATGCATTTACTTCCTCTCCACAAAACTATTACTTTCTTTTAACATATTGCTAATGTGGAGAGCCTTAAAATTCTACAAATCCACTATAGTCCTATATTTAGTAGAGGATCCAACATTTTTTTTTCTTTTTTTTTTTTTGGTAAATTTGCGTTTATATTGTTTGTTGTCTGTGTTTAGATTTGTCTAATCAAATATAATCATTTAATAATTATAATTATAGATAATAAAGCCTGGAAAGATGCTGGAATTAAAAAGACGCACTTTTTAATTATTTACATTTAATTCAATTGAATTTTTTTTCAAATTATTTTGTACAGTATGTGTTACAATGATTTTACAAAGTTTTGCATTTGTGTAATGCAAGGGCGTAACTTTGGGTTCAACACCGGGGTGGATTGAGATCTCCACCCATGTAGGGTGTGTGTGTGAAGACAGGCTAAGACCCCTTCGGATGGGAAGCAATTTTTCTTTTTTTTTTTTTTTTTGACAAGTCAAACAATTTAAAATTGTTTACTCTTCCTCTGTGTGATATAAGTTCTTGTGTATTATGTATAATAGGAAAAACTCTTCAGGGCATTCTGTTTTCCAAAACTCCTGCATTGTAATAATAACTCCACAATGTGGGTGGAGGCTGTAGATTATTATACACTAACAACAGACCTTGTTATGCCTAATTTATTATATGGGACCCATTTTAAAATCCATAGTCACTCACTCACTTATTCGTCTATTCCACTTTATCCTATGTACAGTGTCACAGGGGGCCTGGAGCCTATTCTAGGGTCAATCACGGGCGCACGGCACACACACTACGAGCAATTTGGGAATGCCAATTAGCCTAACCTGCAAGAATTTGAATTATGGGAGGAAACCAGAGTACTTGGAGTAAACCCACCAAAGGGAGAACATGCAAACTCCACGCACACGGATCCGAGGCGGGAATCGAACCCGGACCCTGTGTTTGCAAGGCGATAGCGCAAACCGTGCCGCATAAACTCCACACTACAAACTATTGATAAAATCCTACTAACTAACCAACTAATGTGAAAAATTAAACTTTTCTAACGAGATGTCTTACCTACAAAAAAAAACAGCAATTTCTCACACAGTTTCTCATCCCCTCTTTAATGTGCACAGCCAGCGTCACCGTTTAGCTTGTTTACACCAGTTTGATGACATGTGGAAAAAAATAAATCGTCATGAAGCAGCAAGATGCGAATCCGGGGGCTGGAATCAGGGTTGGTTTATTACGGAATCACCTCAGCGTTTAAGCTGCCTTCCCACCTGGAGTAGTGGCACGGTGCCCAAGCATCGCTCCACAGCCTGTTCTTCTACAGCTCGATGCGTAAAAGCCAGCCTGCAGACAGCTCTGTTTACAATGATTAAACCTGCATCTCAAGACCATTCACACAATCCGTGATCACATGATTGTCAGAAAGCGTAGAGCTTATTTGGGGTCACATTTCAAATCATAGGGAAATCTGGCTCCCATAACCGCACAAATGATCCCATTATGTTGTCTAAATAACGTATGCTGCCGATTTTTTTTTTCCCTTTCAATCATTTAGAAATCGGAATTCATCTGCTTCAAACATGAACACGGTTAACAAGTATCATTTATCATCTCTGGTTTGTTCCGGACTTGATGATTAGATGCTGGAATAACTCGACTGAGGATGGATGTGCCAGAAACATTATACTCGACTAACACACCGCCACAAAGAGCAGGTTCTCTTCCCCCGGACTCAACTCACATTAGCCCTAAGTGTACATAAATATTTCTCTTTCTTTTAATTGACTGTAAAAATGCCAATAATAATGTCACGTTTGGCTCCGTGAAAGTTTGTCTCATTTTATTTTTAATCTTGGAGCTGAAGCATTAAGACAGGTAATAATTCTGACTAAATTGTTTTGAACATTGTGTCACGTCTCGTTCTGATATTATACAGTACACCACTGAGAATCGAGCCGGAATATCAGGGCGGTTACAAAAACATCAGTACTTACTGTACTTGTATATTATACATTTTTATCAATATTTTCTTGTCTTAGCAAGTGAAACATTTTTTTAATCTAGACAAACTTATCTATAATTTTTTTAAACTAAGTTTATAACAAACAAAAATAATTTTAGTAAGCTTCCTTTTAGTCCAGTGTTCTTCTTTTAAAAAATAATTTCCTAAAAACTAGCAAGATTATCAAACAATAGAACAAGATTTTTGCTTGCAATTTTAGTAACCACTTGACAAATAAGCTTAATAAACTTATATTTAGTTTCTTGTCAATTTTATTATTATTATTATTATTTTTAGAAATTATAGATAGGTTGGCTAGTTTTTACCTTGCACATTACAGGAACTCTTGTATAGACCTGACCCTCGGTCCAAGCCATTTCTACATGTTTGGGCCATTAAGGGAGTTCCTTGGAGGCCAGTATTTCGGACATACAGTCCAATTATGGCTCCAGTGTACTAAGAAAATCTTCCACCTTGATGGTGTCCAAGCACTAGTGAAACAGTGGGATAAGTGTATTAGTGTAACGGGATTATATAGAGAAATAAAGGTTTTTAATCTCATAACTGTGTGTACTTATATTACATGGACTTTAAACAAACAGTGGCACATCAGGTGTAGGAGCTGTGATTGTGCTGGGTGCCACATGCCAAGTAACACGATCGGTTCAATTCGTCACGTTACACGTACATGCTACGGAAAGACTTGTTATGGTTATCAATATACAGTAGAAAACCAGGGTTTCAAATGACCGGAGCACCGTGCTGGACTACATGGCTACAAAAATTGTTATATGAGATCAACTGCTTGTACATAATTCTTTACTGCATAAGCATTGTTACTAAAGAAAAAAAAACTTATACGTATACAGTATCTTATGTGTTATAAACAGTAATAAGATGAATTATACACTCTCCAATTTTTAATCTACATCAAGTCTCTTAAGTGCTGCACATGGTAATGCAGTTCTCTGGTACTTTGTTCCAGTGTGTCTTGTTCGCACTTTTTTTTTTCTCGCTTCCGTCTGTAACATCACACTCACCTGAACGCTAACATGCCTGCTTCCTGTTTAACTTCCATTAATTCTGTCTCCTTTAAACAACTCTCTTATCCCAGTTCTTTAAAAAGTTTTGCAATCTTTCAATTAAGAATAAACTCTGGGTGTTACTTGCTTTCGTGGTTTTCCTGAGTTGCTGAATGGAGGGTTGGGGGTTCGAGCCCTGCCTCCACCGGGCTATCACTGTTGGGCCATTGATCAAAGCCCCTAACAATATGCCTATATACTGTAGAATAACCAGCCACTGAGTGCCAGTTCCAAGCCTGGAGAAATGCAGAGAGATAAAATTCCACACCGACCTGTAGAGAGAATAGATCTGACCCTGAGTAATGGGGAGAAAATAATTAAGCTTACAAATTAAGCTTAATATTAAGCTTGTATTAACAAAGTCAGATTCCTGATTCCCAAAAAATATTACAGCATCAATAATGTTATAAAAAAATAATTCCATCCTTATATCAAGGCTAAAATGTCTCTTTTAATTCATGTAAAATGTAGACAAGTTGTATCAATTTATTTGTGGGTGCCAAGACCTTTGCCTATTACTATTATACTGTTTATAAATATAAAGTGGTTTTAGTCTGTCACATAGACTGCCATCTTCTATTTACACTACCACCTGTCCACACACTTGTGCCATACGGAGGATCCCCAAGCATATGAGGGGGATATCTATGGTTATTTAGTTTAGTTGACGTCTTATTGGTACAATTCTATAGAGAGCAGAAGAAATACTATGAGTGTATTAATGAAAATAATTAAGAAAAGTACATTCCATGTGGTATGTTATATTGTTATGAATATGCAGTATATTTGTGCATGTGTGTGTGTGTAAGTGAGCATGAGTTCATCTGCATGGATGGACATATGGGCTTGGGTGGAGGGGCCTGGGCTGAGCTGACAGACCACCAGCATGGTTTGGGACGCTCCAATGCGCCTCCTGCCACACACACACACACAAAAACACAGTCACACGTGGCAGGCTCAGGCAGATGGCACCACTTGGTCATCGAGCCAGGAAAAAGAATGCAAATTAAAGGTTATACCCAGCAGGTTTGAAGCGATGCCAGCGCGGGGTGGCACAGCAGCCCTGGCCCACCTGCTTATCGGCCCTGGGACATCTGGCTTGTTTTTTTTTTTTTTGCTTTCGGAACGAGCGTTGAGGAAGAACTCTCATCTGTTCGCCACATCGCTCCCTTATTCTAAAAGATCTCATTAGTTCTTAACTACAGTTGTTAGAAATTGTTGTGTTGCCCAACATGGCGTCTTCGAAATGGCTGCATGGAGCTAAAGATCAAGTCGCAGGTTTTGTGGTTACTCATGCAAAAAAAAAAAAAAAAAAAAAACAGGGTCTCCTGCCAGGCTTAGACATTCTCTCTCTCTCTCTCTCTCTCTCTCTCTTAGACACACATAATTCCTGCTGAAGCTTTAACAATACAGCCATTTGAATTTGCTTCCTAATAGTTTTCCTTTATGCTTGCAAGGACTTCCATGATTAAATATTCTCATTCTAAGTAGGTTTGCAGATGTTCTAGCATAATACATCCAAAAAAACACCTGGTGTATGATTAATAAAAATCTAACATTTGAGCACTAGTTAACCAACATTAATTCATGTTTGTTTTTTTCTAAGTGGTTAAAAACAAGCGTAATTATCAGAATCTCATATTCCAAATGCCTAAAATAATCCAAATGCTTAAAACCAAAAACAGTACAGCTATTATTTTTTTTATTAAAAAATTAAATTAAATAGAGTGTTAACTGTAGGGATTTGCAGGATCACATCAATCTGACATTTAAAACCTAATGATGAACTGGACGAGGTATTATATAAGATTCTTAATAGCCACAAGTTGAACTAAATATTGCATGTAAAAAAATTTGGTCAATAATTATGTCTTAGATACAAAAATTTCTCTGTATAACATATTTATTTATACAGGAGTTAGTCGTTAAAGAGATTGGAAATGCATGACATTTTAAGAAAATACTGTACATACTGTATATGAGGCATTTTATTGCTGAAAATTTAATTCATACAATGATTTTTCAAACACATTACAAAAACACATTTTTTTAATAAATTAGGGCAAATATCTAGAATTTATAAATACATAGCGAAAAATATGTAAAGTTCAGTATTTCTTTCTTGCATGCTTGATTATATATGTAGTATTTATGGTATCATTATTATGCTTGTATTATTCACATAGCTCACACCTCGGTCAGAAATCAGAAACCAACAACATCTACGCTGCACAGCTAAGAAGTCGCCGTTTCAGAAGCATTAAATTGTTTGCCTGGTTCAAGCAACAAAAAAAAAAAACAACTGAAGATATTTTAAATGACTGGAATTGTGTTAAGAACTTTCTGACACATTGTTAAATTATATTTCAAAGGATTGTGCTGAACCGTAAAACTTTGCAAAAGAAATGTGGTCTGAAATTTTTTATTTTTTTTTAATTTTGGAAGGGGATCACTTAAACACTTGGTGCAAAGCTATGGTTAAAAGTGAAAGTAAGAGCATCTTCATATGTGATTTCCAATGTGATGAGAACTCACAGGATTGTGACTAACCAGCTGTGTAGCCGTAAGAAAAGCACCTGTTAGTGAGACAGTAAAAACTGACATTTTTCTCATTCGAAACTTATTCAACTTAGAAAGTATGCAACAGGATTTATTTGTGATATCTGCGTATACACCAATCAGTCATAACATTACAACACAAAACATTATGCCCATGATCCTGTATACAATTTACTGGTATTTTATTAATTTACCATGTCAATGTGGGAAGCATGGTGACATAGTGATTGGCACTGGGTCAGGGGTTCGAGTCCTACTGAGTTTGGTGGGATTCCTCTGGAACTCTGGTTAGGTGATTCCTCTGGCAGATTAGGTGAATTTCCAGGCATTTTACTGGCATTTCCAGTTTGTGTGAGAGGGTCTGTGTGTTTGAGCCCTGTGATGGACTGGCAATCCCGTTCAGGGTGTACTGCCTAGGGCATTGAGTCCCCTGGGAAAAGCTTGATGCCTTCCACCACATTGTACTGTATAGAAAATGGTGTGTGGTGTTAACATCATGGCTGATTGGTGTTTATAAGGTCTGCATCCATATGCATTTGTCTTTATAAGAAACTTTGTACAGTATGTTTATTTTTACTTCAGACCAAACAGGGTTCTAAAATAACAAAGGAAGATCAAACAGAACCAGCCCTAAGCCTTCTTGACTTTTTCTTTAAGGGCATCTCGTCTGAAGTCAAGAGTTTATCAGAACTAAAGGAGGAAGTCATCTCTACAGGGAACAACATAAACTCTGAAACATTAAGAAATGTTCAGCATTCTCATACTGTATTCCAAGTGCCACAGTCAGATTAACAAAACTAATGTGTTACTAAATTTTTCATATATATATATATATATATATATATTATTATTTTTTTTTTTTTACAGTATTTTACAGTATGTTTTTGCACCTCACCTTGGTGAGTGCTAATCCTTCATACTACAACTCTTTCAGGTATTTACGTCGTGTGGTCAAGGGTTTTGGGTCGCGTGTTATCGCCGTAGGGTGATTGGATGCAGTGCAGTAATTGAAAGCAAAGCAATCTGGCCACGTGTGTGTGTGTGTGTGTGTGTGTGTGTGTGAGAGAGAGAGAGAGTGAGAGAGAGAGAGAAGTCATTAGTCGGCATACTAAGTGCTCATTGTTTCTGAATATTCAATTGTTTTCCATTCTAATGTTCTCTGTTTATACACCGCCGCTAAGCCCCCACTGGCTATTTTGAAGGTTGATTTGCTTGACACTTTATGGCTGAATTATTATTGTTTGATTCTTTTTCTTTTCCTGTGAATCAGCGCATATTTTCCACATAACCGGTGCATCTGCGAGGATGATGAGAATGATGGCATGTGTGGACTTTAAACAGCCTGTGGTGAGTGGGTGGAGGGGTGACGTGACATGGCACTTGCTGAGTGTGCCAGCATCCTAACTGGCAACGCCATGTGCCCATCAGTGCCACGGTGACCCAGAGCTGTCTGAGGAGACAAAGCCCGACCCATCACTGAATTCCTCTGGGGTTGGGGGAGAGGGGGTTGGGTAGTGTGGGATCATCACGGGGGCAATGTGTGGGTGATGAAGAACAGGGAAAGTTGACAGGGCCTGTGTATGTGTGTGTGTGCTGAAATGGAAAACATTGTACAGTCCATTTGCATGCATTTTTACAGTGTGAATTTTTACTATCGTGATAAAACTACAAAGTATATTAATTTCCCATTAAGGTGATTTTATCGGTTAAACATGAAAAAAAAATAGTGTGTATTATTATTATTTGTTGATGGCATTTATAGATTCCTTTCAAACATATGCTTTCAGTTCATAGTGTTAGTTGCTGTCCTTGCTTAATAACTAACCACCTGCTACCAGAGTATGAGTTATTCCACAGAACTGTCGATTTCTCGAATCTGACTAGAAGGTGTTGCTTAGGTTTCCTTTATAGGTTTAAAGGTTTATACATATTAATGTGCTCGTTCTATTACGGTTCTGTAGAAATGCCACATTCCTAAGCACTTGTATACGCCATGTGTGTGAGATTTATGTAATTGCTTAAATGATAACATTTTGTTTCAAATTTTAATTTAACGCTTTTGTTCAAAGTGTCAGTGCTTTATGATTACACGTGAATCCTTGTCCTGGAGATAATCCAGAACATTATACAGTAACTGTAAATGAAAAAAAAAAAAAGTATTGTTGATATTGTTAAGCATGTTGTGATACATCGCCTCCTGCGCTTTTTTTGGATTAGAAAGTGAGTGCGAGAAAGGAAAGATGGGGGTCATATGGTAGGGAGAGTCATGGGGGGCCTGTCTCATGACAGTTTATTTTAGCTGGCAGCTATTAGCTGATAGCGAGGTGTGAGAGACGCTGCTCTGACACTCCAGCTCCCGGGACATGTGCTCGCCACACGAGCAATCACTTCAGCTGCTCTTTCATCGAGCACATCCTTCACACGCTGTTGCTTTTTCATGCCTTGTCGCCCTTCTTTCTGATAATTCTGTTTTTTTTTTAACCATTAAAAAAAAAAAATTGACCCTCAACAAGGTGAAAGCAGACAACCTTTCAACTTTAATACTTTAACGCTATGTGTAGATTTAAAACTTTTTACAAACATGTGTCTTCATATGTATGTAAAGTAAATAAGATGCTAAGGAAGGTGTATTATTGTAAGCTTAATCTTGATCTTAATCAAAGAACATGATCTGCTTTTCTTTAATCACTATGATAAAATTAAAAAAAACATGATATTTTTATTTAATATTGTAAGTCATTTAAACTTAACTAAAGTATATTATGACACAAAGTTCCAACTCACTGACCCATTGTCTATGTTGTCTTTATCCTGTATATAGAGTCGTGGGGCTTTGGAGCCTAAGGCGGGAATCGAACCCAGACCCTGAAGGCGCACTGCGTCACTGCCAACCAACACCACCGTGTCACTCTTTTTTTTTTTTTTTAATTTAAGTTTTTATTGAAAACATACAATCCAATACATCTGTTTATGCTTTTTGTCACGTTT
>JAQQZS010000021.1:9744019-9774911 GCA_030068045.1 Platyallabes tihoni | reverse complement strand
TAACCAGAGGAAACAGATTGCGGAGTCGGCACAGTGAGATGTAGCCCTGCCACAGTTAATTTAGCATCTGTGCGTCCATGAATATGAATACATTTACAAGTTGTGGATATAATTAGATACTGAAGTGTGAAGCAGGGGAGCGGCAGGTGAAGGAGGAAGATGAGGGGAAGAGCTGGTCGGGCTGTTCGGGGGTTCGAAACAGCTCAGCTTTTGTTTGCCTGAACAAAACATTACTCATAAATTTGCATGAATATTTGGCGTATTTATGCATTTTTCATCCAGAACAACTTACAAGAAAAATGGTCAACTTGATCAGTTAAAGTTCATGTAGTCTGAACGGTAGGAAACCACATCGACTTTGAATTTTGCAAATATAAATCCAGAGGTGGCTTGAAATTAGACTCAAACTATCCGTTTCGTCATTTGTAGGGCGACGTGGATCACGTGGTGTGAGACATAGATCCATGGTGACAAAAAACAAATATCAAGAGAAATTTCAATGGAAATGCAAAATATAATGTAGGTCTTTTTTCCGCACTATTACCGCTAAGTATGTTCAAGCCATGCCCTTGAATGTTCCGTGCAACTAAATTAAACGTGTTTTTGCTGGCTTAACCACAAATATATGGCGGCATGTTGGCTCTGTGGTCCACTACAGAAGGACCTGGGTTCGATTCCCTACTCAGGTTGTGTGCATGGAGTTTGCATGTTCTTAGTGGATTTCCTCTGGGTTCTCCGGTTTCCTCCCAAAGACATTTGATTAGCAGATTAGGCTAATCCAATTAAGTGCTCGCAGATTGCCTGTAGTGTTTGAATGTGAGTGTGAATGTTGACTGGAGGTCCTACCACAGTCATACAAAATGGGAATAAATAGTACAATGGTCACCATTGGCCTCCACAGACCCTGGTTGGACTACAGAGGTTCCTAGATGGATGGAACCACAATATATGCTGCTGTCAAAAAAAATAACAGTATGGACAGTCGGTCCTAAAGATCAGATTTGTGAAATGAATTGGATTTGTTTGCAATTTGAACAAGACCTAAATGAGGAAAAGTTCTAGTAAGCGTGACAGTGATCAATATCTGACCATGTTAATACAGACACTTGAATCTGATTGGTCAGAAGCTGTTGATTAGTTTTCTTTAACAGTAGCTCTGACAGTAGTGCACGTCCACGCTTTCTACTACTAACATCTTATTGTTTCTATTGTAACAAGTTACACTGTGGCAGATTTTCTGAATGGATGAATAATCACTTGTAACTGTTGATTTGGATCGAGTCTCCAGTCTGACTTGAAGCTGTGAATGGCTCATTCTGTGCATGACTTTCTACTGGCCGAGTGCCATTCAGTTATGTTGCATGCTCACACACATATGCACATGCACAAACACATGCTCACACATGTGGATATTCATGTTTTTTGGTGTTCACATTTGTTTCTGCTTCTTCTTAACTTGATGCAAAGCTTCTGCTTTCCTGATGTGTAATTTTCTCAATTCAGGGAGTAGGAATTAACGAAAAGCGAAGTGGGCTAAAGTTTTATGCAGTTCGTCCATATGCTACAGAGACGTCGGCTTTTCCATGATGAAATCGTTGAAGGCAAAATGTGGGATTTTTTAAAAGACTTCTCTTATTTGAATGATGTATGATAATTTTCTCGTATTAAAGACAGCAGGGGAGGAACTGTCTCCAAACACACGGGTAATGTTCTGTGGTCTCACCATATGCTGCGGTGTTACAGCCTCGGCAGAGACGTGCGGTGCAGTCGGTCCATAATGAAATCATTATACACTTGAAACCAAACGGCAGTCTATGTGACATATTTCTTCTCTTTTCAATAATATAATGTATAGTAATTATAGTATGAGTTGATGCTGTGCCACCGTAGGTCTTAGCGAGGGCCTGAAATAGAACGATAATAGATCCTGTCTATACTGGAGCTGCCGAGTAAATATGCAAATAGTTGCCTTCACTTCATTTATATTCATTTTTAATCACCCTGCTGCCAAATCCAGCATAAACGGATTAATATGAAAATGACCTTCAGGGGAGGGAAGGGGGAAAAAAGTTTAAGGTTAAAGTTAGACATCAGAACAGAGGGAGCACCTTCTCTCAGCAGGGGGAAGATGGGAGATAATTGATTTCGGATGGCGTCATGTGGCCGATAAGAAAGTTTTAGATCGGGATTCTGACGTGTAAATTAAATCAGGGTAATGAAATAAAAGCATTAAAAGCAGAGAAGATGTAATTAAACCGTGGGACCCGAGCGCATTCTACTCAGTGGGGTTTGGATACCTCAGGTGGCGGAATATTATTATTTGGTGAATTATCTACAAGTTCATGACTGTGTTATTTTTATTATAATTTTTTTTTATTAAACACCGTTAAAATTGTGTTTAATAGAAACTGGGCATTTTATTCCAGTATGCTGGCTTATATACAGTAGAAGTAAATATGGTGCTATGTTGAAATGTGCTCACAGGCCAAAATTCAGGTTGGTGTCAGGTTAACGACTACAACTCCCATCAGCCACTGCACACCACATGTTCACGTCATATACCGAGTCTTGTAATCTGGAACACTAAATCAATCTGTACTCATTGTTGTCATGTTTGGATGGCACTCTGGTCTGGCATTAGTTGTGCATAGCTGTTGCACATGGATATTTAATGCTTGTTTAAGTGTTATATTACTAAGGAAATGCTTCACACTTGAATCTGTCTTCAACTAATTCATCACAGTTGAAAAGTTTGATTTTACTTTTTAATGCTCTGGGTTATTGATCAGAAGGTTATGGGTTCAAGCCCCATCACTGCCGAGTTGCCACTGTTGCTCTCTAAGGTCAAGACCTTTAAATCCTGTCTGCTCCAGGCCATGCTGCATCCTGGTTTCCTAACTGAGATGTACACAAAAAATATATAATAATCATTTCACTGAATGTCTTCATTAAATTTTTTAAAGTTTGGCCTTTCGACCAGTTCTTTTATGATGCTACATATTTCCCTTCACTTAGAATTCAACTAGAACCAAGACAACAGGCTACCTTTATTAGCAGTGCAAGTCATGCAAGTATTTTTCATGCAGCGTTTCTTTAACAAATCTCTATACAGTATGTAGGGAAAATTAGCACAAAATTTTATACTGAGTTTATCTCTGGGGTGGCACGGGGGCATAGTGGTCCAGGTTCGATTCCCGCCTCAAGGGTCTGTGTGCTTGGCCCCACGACCCTGTATACAGGATAAAGTGGTACAGTACAGTATTTTGCAAAAGTCTTGAGCAACTCCAACCAGGTTATCATTGACATATTTAGGAAATTAAACTCAACTACAGGCTGCTGTAGTGCCTAACACTCCAATTTAAAACTGGTTGTTTATGTAACACAGTGACCTCATTTCTCCTCTCGTCTGTTCCAACCAACTCAGCATTCAGCATCACCAGTATACTAATCACCTGTTTGATCATCTGTCATCATCTGCACCTGCTCATCACTGGGTTATGCATTAAATTAGATGTTTTTTTTAATGCTTGAATGATTCATAGGTCACTTTGTGGCTTAACAAAAAAAGAAAGAAAAAAAAACATTTCTCTGGAACTGGTCAGGTACAGGAACCGGACTGAAAACGATAGACATACAAGAAAGTAGCTCTGATTCATAGTCCTCATCACACCATCATATTGTTGATAATTTTCCCAATAACAGCATACCTGTATGTTTTACATCGTATATGTATTACATGACGTAATATAATTCTAAATGCACTGTCTATGCAATCTCAAATTGCAAATGTGCTGCTTCATCCCATAAGTGTGTTCTGGTGTTGACAACTTTTCATCCCTGTGCTCTCACTTTTTTATATCAGTTTTAAAAATGTGTGTGTCTGTGCATCTGTGTTTGAGTGTTTGTGTGTGTGTGGTGTCAGGAGAGCAGGCCTAAGTCTTCCCCTGACAGGCAAGAGTGCCTACTCAGGGCCTTTTCGAGCACTTTGGTTAGCAGATGGTGGCAGTCCAACAGGTGCACATGGGCCACAAAGCCAAGCAAGACAAGGATGCTTAGAGGAAGACGTGTCTCCTCCCCTCATAACCTCATCCTCCGCGTTCTGGGTTCCAGATGGAGCCCCTGCAGTGCGGCAGTTGAAGAGAGGGAGCGAGAAAAAAAAATTGTTTCTGGATGCTGAGAGGACAGACGGTGGCTTGGACGGAGCTGAAGGTCTGCAGAGTCGGGAATGGAAGAATGCTTTGATCACCCAAACCGGCTCTCCTCCCTTTAAACGATAAAATGAACACTGGGGAAGGTTAGAAGGTCAATATTGTGCTAGTATATGGTTTTATATGTTCATTTTGTCCATTTTGTATATATATATATATATATTTATATATATATATATATATATAATACACTACCGAATACTGAGACATTTTATTATATTAGTGAAGAATGAACGAGAGATTTGGCGAATGCTTTTCTACCTTAGAGAATTCAACGTCCTTTACCGATTGTACATTTTGTTCCACATCAAAACTAATTTGCATATCTTTTTTCATTTTCTTGTAATTTCGCTTCTGAGATCCTGACTTAAATTAAATTCAAGGAAAACTCATAATAAGTCATTTAAGTCTCCTGGTGGAATTCGTCAAGAGTAGAGAAGTTGTTAGAGATGAGGTTAATGATGTAATCTAAACAAGACAGAAAGAGGGAGAGAGATGGGGGGGGGGCAGAAAGAGAAACCTGGGAAATTGTGACATTTACTGTACAAACTGTACAAACAAATAATGCATTCGAATCTACCCCACTGTATTATAATTTAGTGTATAGCATTTTCATCACCCAACTCCAGAAATTAAAACAAACAAATAAATAAATATATGATCTAATGTCAGGATTCCTGTGACATAATTTTTCCTGGAAAGCAAAACACTAACAGGGTTTTAACATGATAGTGTTCTTATTCCTGTATTATATATATATATATATATATATATATTTTTTTTTTTTTTTTTTTTTAACTAATGATAGTTCGAATCAAACCGGGACTTTTTTGTGCAGAATAACAGAATGCTTTTATGAGAATAGAAACTCTCTTTATTTCTCTATATAATCCCCGGCTACACTAATGCACTTATCCCAGTGTTTCACTAGTGCTTGGACACCATCAAGGTAAAAAGTTCAGTATTCCCGGAGTCATGATCGAACTTCCTAACTGATTCACACCTGAAACGCTGACCTCCCAGGAACTCCTTTAATGCCTCAAACATGTGGAAATGGTTTGGAGTGAGGTCAGGACTGTACGGGGGATGTGACAATAACTCCCAGCTGAGATCCTGTAATGTCTAAGTGGTGTTTATGAATGATTGTGAAACAGTTCCCACAGACGAATGTGTCTCTTATGCAAGTTTGCAAGAAGGTCTCTGTCGATTTTCAGTGATCCCAATCACTTGCTTAAAAGTCATATTCCTGGGTTCCGTAATGACTATGACTGGGATAGAGAATGAAATACATTTAAGCTATTCTTATTTGTAACAGTGAGCTCCAACAAACTACAGTACATCAGTTTCAATTCCAATTCTTTCTGAAAAAGAAAATCTATAATATCAGGTTAAGAAACTTCAAGCAAGAACTAAACATGGTACATTGTTCCAATAGAGTCCTTTAAGAGAAGAGGCAAGGCTGCCAGCCCTCAGGGTGTAAAAAAAAAAAAAAAAAGTGGCTCTCACTCAAGCACATTCGTGTGACCTCTAGAAAGTTTCTTCTTTGTCCTGCATATCAGTAGCATGCCAAGGTCTGCAGTCTGTGCCCTGCGAGCTGGCACTGCCAACAGGCCGGAGATTGGGACGGGTGGCGCGGGCCATCTGGGATATCTCCAGGAGACGTGTGCCGAGCCTCACACTCATCAGCAGGTTTGAATTTGCACCATAATCACAAACAGACGCTCACTTCCTCCTCCGCTGCCCTTCTCCTGCTGTTTTCCCTCGCGCGTTTTTGGCTCAGAGTGCAACCTTTGACCTTTACCTCCTACAAAAAGAAAAAAGTTGACCCAGTTGAGGGATGAGAAGAACAGCCGTTATGAAATGGTGATGTATTTGCTGTATTTTATGAAGTTAAATTTGCTATTGCTTTCTGTTCATCACATGTAGCAGAGTCATAAAAAATTATTACAAAATAGCAATGTTTGCGTTGCTTTGTATTTATATTTAACTTAAATTTTTATTCTATATTAAAATTATATTTTAGACAGATATATCATACTCAATTAAAAGCAAAGTTTCCACTTGAATGTGAAGTATGACAAAATAAAAGCTGAATTAATTGCTCTACAGTGGCGTAGTGGTTAGCACTGTTGCCTCGCACCTAGAAGGTCAAGGGCTCAAGTTCCGCCTCGGGCTTGGTGTGCATACAGTTTGGTATAAATGATGGATTAATAAATTAATTATTCATGTTCCTATGTAAAATTCTTATTACAATCTGAAAAAATTACTACGCTTTATTGCCTGAAAAATCATTTAATCTTTGCATATGAAATTATATATGGTCATATTCATAACTATCACTAAATACAGGGTGATTCACTCGAAAAAGGCTCAGAATATAATATATTGTAATAACTCATACAGTAGCTATGGTCAAGCAATCTGAACGAAAAAACAAACAAACAAACAAAAAAAAAACGCATACATTGACGTACTGTATGTGTAATCGATTGCATTACATGCGGTGCTGGAAGTAATCTCCGTTTTCTTCCAGACACATTTCGACACGGCGCTTCATGTTCCTGAAGTGACTGAGTGAAAGTGTAAGGCATTAAACAGCGCGATGTCTGTCTGGCACCTACTGTACCTCACTCCTTACCAACTCAGAGGCATCCCGGCGTGTTCGACGCTTCATATACTGAGGAGCACATTGTGTTGTTTAGATTACTTTGCGTTAGCAAGATTTCCATCCATCCATTCATCCATCCATGAACCTCTGTAGTTCAACTAGGGACTGTGGTGGCCAATGGTGACCATTGTGGTAGAACCGCCGATCAACTGTCACACATGCATTCGCACATACATTCACACAATATGGGCAATTTGGGAAGAACACCAATTAGCCTAATCTGTACGTCTTTGGACTTTGGGAGGAAACCGGATAACCCGGAGGAAACCCAACATGCAAACAAACCTGACGCAAATGCGAATCGAACCCAGGACCTAGATATGTAAGGTGACAGTGCTGACCACAACTACGTCACCATACCGTGCCATCCCTAGTGAGAGTTATTTGAGAACATTTAGGGCCTCTTTCGAGTGAATCACTCTGTCCATATTTTGCTAATGATTTAACTAGATATGAAATATTCTATATATAATTAACAATATATTTTTTTTACATAATTAGCTAGACTTTAACTTGCTAACCAGCTATCCCTGATGCAAGTTTAACATGGCATTATCATCGGAAACGTGCTGACAATTCAATAACCAGGTAACATTAGTAAACATGCTTTTTCAGAATTTAGTTTGTCTTCTAAGGAGGAAAAAAGTGACACCCCATATTACTGTATATGTCTCTGCTTCTTAAAGCATTTTCCTGAGTTCAGCATTGCAGCATGTATTTTTGGATGAAGAGAGATTTTGCATAAATTGTAAAGAAAATAGAATTTTCATTTATTTATTTATTTATTTATTTATTTAACATTAATGACCTTGATTGGATTTGGTCATTTGATATCTAAGAAAAAGAAAGTGTATACTACAGACGTTGAAGATCTAAAGAAAAGATGCATTTCTTTATTTTCTATACGCATTTCTTTAACAACTTTAACATTCAAAGTTCAGCCTTACTGTTGCAAAGCATTGAGAAAGAAAACTCAAAAGATATGATGTCAGAGCACGCTTTGCTTTGAAATCTGTTTACGTTGCGCATCCGCCGGTGTTAAGTGGTTACTATGGATAAACAATAGCCTGTTATAGTGCAAGCGTGTTAATGTGTGCTGGTATTGAACACCTTTTCACTAGACAGATTTGATTTGTGGTATAAACCATTAGAATCAGTTTCCTTGAATACAAGTACTGTATATCCGCCTGGATTCAGAATGCTTGCCGGAGTGGTCCAGTAGGAGCCTACCTGCTCTTATTAAATATTCATTCATTCATTCATTTTCTATACCGCTTAATCCTGTGTTCAGGGTCGCGGGGGACCTGGAGCCTATCCCAGGAGACTTCGGGCACCAGGCGGGGTACACCCTGGACAGGGTGCCAATCCATCGCAGAGCACACACACACACACACTCACACACACACCCAATTCATGCAAGTGCAAATTTAACACTCTTTTTTTTTTTTTTTTTTGGTGCTAACGTTTGCAATTATTCAGCACTTATATTAAAGCAGAAGTTCCTGTATTCTGGATGAAAGGAAACATGTGAAAGGAAAACCTTAAGTGTCTTTACACTACGGTACATATAACCTGCTCCACTAAAATAAGCGCTCTATATGACGGTATTGCAGACTCCTGGCCCTCGCCATTTGCAAAGACATAAATATGAATGGATGATAAGTAAGAAAACAGTTTCAGCACTTTACCTTGAGAAAAAAGCTTTTATTTAAAGCTTTTATTTTATTTGCTCATTTTCTTGTTTGTCTTTCTTTTTTTTTTTTTCCATTTATGTAATGCACAGCGTGATTTGATTATACGTCTTCTGTGCCTGCCCTTGTTCTGTGAAGTAGCTCAGCTCAATAAAGTCAATTAGCGCTCTGCCTCACCCCACCTGAACACTCCTGTAATCACGTTAAGTATTTTCTTTTAATCCCGGTCCAATCCCTCAACCGTTTATTGATTTCGTGATCAATGTTACAGCAGAAAGCTCCACCCAGCCGGGTCTAATGTAGTCAATAATTGCGATCGTGTGATCAGAGAGTCCTAAGAAATTACTCACACAGCTGTGACGACTTCATCAGCCGTAGGGACTGAGAAACTCGAGGGAACCGAAGCAACCGTTGGCTGCTCTCAAAAGTCAGGGATTAATGGATTGTGTCGTTCCGCTACAGTGGTGTATTATACCAGAGCTGCAAATGAATAAAGAGACCCCCCCCCCACCACACACAGAACACATCTGGCATGGGATGGGCTTAGTGGAGCCTGGCTGACTCCTTGGTCTTTAAAAACACACTCTTTGGATGCCATGGCTAGGCTTTTCAATAATTTTCACTTCTTTCTAGCGGCTGTTGTTTGACATTCGTTGCCTTCTTATTGAGATACTATTGGCATGTTTTTTATATTATCTATCATCCATCATCGATCCATAGGTTTTGAATTGGATTAAGATCCGATAATGTGTTGTTGATGTCATTGTGTACAGAATGACCGGTATTGTTTTCATACAGTAATAAAGCGACTGGCGACGGTTCCAGACGGTCCTGGCCAGCTGTTCCCTGAGGACATGTCAATGCAGTCGCTCAATAGTTCGGGACTGGAATTTCCTACAGTTTTGTACCTGAGCCTCCAATAATGAAACTGGACTCCATAATAACTTAAACACTTCTCCTTGTTGTACTGAACTTCCAGTCTCCTAACGCACAGTATGCCTGCAGATCAATCCCTGCTATCCATTATCACCCAAATGAGGATGGGTTCCCTGTTGAGTCTGGTTCCTCTCAAGGTTTCTCCCTATTACCATCTCAGGGAGTTTATTTCTTCATCAAGGTAGAAAGTTTTCTCATTATGCTGGAGCCATGATCAGTCTCCCAGCTTCATGTCTGAAACTCTGGCCTCCCAGGAACTCTCTTAATGTCCCAAACATGTGGAAATGGCTTGGAGTGAGGTCAGGCCTGTACAGGAGGGGATAAGGCAATAACTTCAAACTGAGTTCCTGTAATATGCAAGTGCCTTTATGATTTTATGTCTTTATTTACCAGAAATTTCATTTATAAGTCCCGGTTTCACTTGAACACCCTTTATAAAATACTGTAAATCAGGCTAACTTAATAATAAGGACAAGTCGATCTAAAGTATAATGAAAAAAAAAAGCTTGTCCATCTGTACATCCTTTAAATATCTTCAATATTTTTCCACAAACGGTTACATGAACGCTTTCTACTTTATTAAAGCATAATGTATTCTTCATCTGCTTTTTCAATACTCTTCTTCATTTAATACTTTAAATGAATAGGGTTATAGAGCAAGACCTTTTCGTCCCTTTAAGATACACTGACAAATTCCTCAGTTGCTAAGTAACGGTAATTACTTCTTTTAAGCAACCAACCAATTATTCCCTGGGATTTTTTTTTGTTTAGCTTTTTTCTTTTTTTTTTTAACATGGCATGATGGAGTGGATTATTTGTGAGTGGTATTACTGAATTAAAATGAATGAATACTACTTAATCACACTGAGTGAATACAATACTGGAAAACCATTTATTTTCATAAACATTTTATTCCCATAGTAAATGCACCATGGTGCCACTGGGAGTAGAACAGTGGTGTTTTTGGGGGGGCCTGTAAAACATTATTTTATAGTCAAACAGGAAAACAAACACCAAAATTAATGCAGCTTCCCTGTGGGACTTCTTGATTTGTGAAGTTAAATCCAAATCTTACAGATACTTTATCAGTGAAATAAATCTCTGTTTCAAATCCATAGAGAATATTTAAATACATTTAAATGCATGCTATAAATGATTTGCATTCCTAAAATCTCGAGCATCCGTCAATAATCACATCAAACATCAGAATAGGAAAAATCATCAATATCAGTGACAGTTTATAAGACGTGGGCTAGGACTTTACTACAAAACAGCCCATTGAGTTTATACAGCATGGTGCGAAAAACAAAAAACATCTGGGTGGATATGTTTTGTTGAGGTTGAGGAGAATGGGAAGGCTGACAGGAAGACTACAGTGTCTAAAATAAGCACTCTTTTATAACCATGGTGAGCAGAAAAGCATCTCAGAATGCGAAACACATTACACCGTGAGCCAGAAACAACAGCAGATGGTCAATGCCACTGACACGACGTTATCAGCCAAGAACACGAATCTGAGGCTACACTGGGTACAGACTGGAAATTGATGGACTTGATAGTAATATCATAATTATATCAGTAATGTGGGCAGAGGTAACTGTAGCTTAATAGATTATGTGTTAATGACTAAAATGTTGTTGAGTTTAAAATTAAGCAGGGTTCGTGGTTATACCTTTAAAAGAGTATTTAAATGCTAAATTAATTGCTTTTAATTAAGCTGCTTTGGATAAAAAGACATACAAGATTAATAATATTAATAAAGTCCAAATTTGATAACTATGTGAAAACAGTTAATGATTATGATGGAGGGTTTGCAGTATAAATCTATGATTAATAACATAAAAGAAAACTAATATACAAGAGCTGTAATTGAAGGAATTTCAAACCCATGCACTCTGGAAGCAGACCTGTGGCCTAAACCAGGGGACTCCAAGCATGGGGAAGGTTACCCCTTGGACTGGGGGGTGCCAGTCCATTGCCAGGCACACAAGCACATTCACTCACACACTATGGCCACCATTCACTCACTAATCTTTATGTTTTTGGAGTGTGGAAGGAAAACGGAAGACCTGGAGGAAACAGTGTCTCACTCACTCATCGTCTATACCACTTCATCCTGTATACCGCTCTCATAAACATGTCGTTCATTCAAACACTACTGGCAATTTGAGAATGCCAATTAGGCTAATCTGCATGTCTTTGGACTGTGGGAGGAAACCAGTGCACCCAGAGGAAACCCAGCAAGCACGAGAACATGCAAACTCCATGCACACAGACCCAAGGTGGGATCCGAACCCTGGAGGTGCAAGGCGACAGTGCTACCCACATATCCACCATGTGGGTATATTCTTTTATTAAATTACACAGTCTAACTCATAGGTATTCTAACTCATCCTCTATACAAAGGGACAACTCAACCTAGTCTCCATCACAAGTGATGCATTTGCATTATCGTTGATCCCAGCTCTCTTTGAAAATCCCCTTTGTTCCAGTTGATGGTCTCCCACTGCACTACAAAATGTTCATGGAGATAACCTCTACTGACAAAAGCAACACACATGCATGGGTGAAGAAGTTTGAAGAAAGGGAAACAAGCATTAAAATCAAACTACATAGAGTAAAAACATCAACTGCAATAAAGGATTCAAGTATTTGGTTCAATGATGATGGTGCAAATGCATGGCTTGTGATGGAGACTATGTTGAGAAATGCCTTTGTATAGAGCAAGAGTCACTCTACCGACATGTACGATTTGAACAACCTATGTATATTGATATACTGGATTTTGCATGGTGACACGGTGGCGTAGTGGTTACCACTTCCAGGGTTGAGGGTTTGATTCCCGCCTAGGGTCTGTGTGCATGGAGTTTGCATGTTCTCCCCATGCTTGGTGGGTTTCTTCGCTTTCCTCCTATAGTCCAAAGACATGCCCAGTGTGTGTGAGTGCCGCGTGATAGGTTGGCACTCTGGATAGGCTTTACGTCCCCTGCGACCCTGTCTACAGTATAAGAGGTATAGAAGATGAATGTTTTGGCATCCATAAGATGCCTTTCTTTACATATTATCTAGTGGGACTTGCTGATAATTTCCTGAAAAATTTTGGATTGTTGTTTTTTATTTGATTGCTGCGACGATTCTGAGAGTGCATTTCGACATTGCATGTTATAAATGATGTTCAGTAGGTGAAACAGATGCTAAAATGTGTTGAAATGTCTACGATGTTTCTACACTGTATGTTTTTCAACAAGGAAGATTTTCCCAGGCCGAGTTATATACTGTAGAAAGCAATACGAAAAACTCAGAGAACAGCAGAACTTTTTTTTGGTAAAGATGATATATTTTTGTACACTCCAGTCTGTATGGCTTGATGGTTCAGATATCTGCGTGGTGTGAAAGGGAACTCTGTAGGGAGGCACCGACTCCGGGGCGATTAGTCTCTGGTGCCCTCCTGTCGGCGTGCAGCTTTTGACAGATCCGTGCCCGGCGTGGCACCGAGGCACACGCCACAGATGGCGTAATTAGAGGGAGCTGAGCTGGGGCGTGAGATTTATCTTTGATCAGCACCTTCTCGCCAGATTGTCATCTATGTTAATATGATGATAGCGAAGCCGCGACGCGTGGAAGGAAGGAGTGCGAACCTCCTGCTGCTTCACTTTAATCCTGCGCTAGCTGCAAAGCGGCGTTTAACACCGCGTGTCCGCGTCGGGTCGAAATGCTCGCTTTAAGATTTCGATTTAGGGAACGTTTTAATGAAACGTTTTAAATAATTATTATTATTCAAAATCGGTTTCAACTTAAAATGCGCAGTAATTCAACCTCAGGATCGAGCACGTCGAACGTTACCTTCTGCACAGAAACAATGATTTATTCCTAATGAATCGATAATGATGAATAATTAATTAGTCACATCAAATGAACCTACAGCATAAAAAAATTCTATTTATATTAGCACTTACTGTATACAGTAGATCCTGTTCTAGTGAAGGCTGCTGGAGGAGGAACCCCAGGGGATCTTGGGAACAGGAGAGGGGTGGGGGTATTCATTTGGGGCAGAAGGGCTGAGAGATTTCGGTCTCCTGTCACAGATGAAGTCCGCATGCAGCCTTCATTGAACGAGCCATTAAGCATAATGACTTATAGGTGTAATGGAATGTGCCTGCAACATCTGTGCACCGGGAGAGAGAACGAGAGCGAGAGAGCGAAAGAGAGAGAGAGAGAGAGAGAGAGAGAGAGAGAGAATGTTAATAATAATCGTAGATGCATTGCAGGGAGAACAAAGGACTTTCTTCTAATTCTGTATCTAATCGCCCTAAGGTCCAGTCTTGCCCTATATCTATGTACTGTATGTGTTGCATCATGAAACAACCTGGCCTCGCCATTACAGACAACAGGCCTGTAGATTATATAACACACTCCGCTGGCTATCCAGACCAATCTTCTCTATTTGCACTCTGTAACAGTGTAGATCAAGTTACATGAGCAGTAAATGAGCTCACACTGAGCCATATTGACAACTTGTTTAAGCGCGCCTATTGCCCGTGAATGAATAACTCATAAAGTTCCATGTTCTATTTGCTATGTCTGTGCATATCTGTGTGTGTGTGTGTGTGTGTGTGTGTGTTTGTGTGTGTGAGAGACCTCATTTGTCGTTTAGTTCCTGGTCCCGAGCCAAAGCGCCGCCCTAGAGCCGCCTCGTAATAAGTAATAATGTGATATTTGCTTTCATGCTTCAAGCGGGTGGAATGTTTGGACCTCCCATTTAGACACAACAGGAGTTTGGCACCAATCGAGCACAGGTGCAGAGAGGCAGAAAGAGAGAGAGAGTGAGAGAGAGAGGGTAAAAAAAAAAAATCAACATCTGTGGCACTGGCTGTTGCTGCCTCCTCTAAACCAGAGAGAAGTTGCTTAAAATATCTGCACTACTTGGTGCCGGTCCAAGCATGCATGCCCCTATCAAGGAGATTTAATAGTTTTTTTCTCCTTCCTTCCCTCTCTCTCTCTCTGTCTCTCTCTCTTTCCCCAGCGGCACAGCTGCAGCTAAAGCCGGCTTGATCTGCTGTTGCTGCTCCACTCCCATATCTGCTTGCGGATGTCCCTCTGCGAAGGTCCATATGCTGTGCAGCTGGTGTGTGTGCACATGAGAAGTGTGTATGTGTGAACTGTCTGTGCGGAACAGAGAGACTAGACGGAATGTTTTAGCAGGACTTGTCACCGAGACACATAATATAATGCTTTCTGTAGCACTGCAGAGTTTCTTAGCATGATGTGAGAGGAAGAACATATGCTTTTCTTTTATTATGCTGGCTGGCTGTTGGTGACACCTTAACAAGTCCAATGTGTGTTGGGTTTTTTCTCTCTCTCTCTCTCTTTCTCTCACTATCTCAGTAAACAATTAACATCTGTTTCTTCCATCTTTCTAACCCTTTACCATACTTACAGTGTTTGTTCCATATTCCAATCTCTTTCTTATTTCTGTACATAAACATCTGGAACGTAACCCAGAAGCAAAAAGAAATTCACTGTAGAACAATGGATGGCATATTTAACTTTTGACATGATCAAAACCACTGTATTATGGATGTTTCAGTTTTTTTTACTCGCTCATACACTCATCGTCTATACCTCTCGATCCTGTATTCAGGGTTGCAGGGGGTCTGGAGCCTATCCCAGGAGACTTAGGGCACGAGGCGAGGTACATCCTGGACAGGCTGCCAATCCATCACAGGGCACACACACTCGCTCACACACTACGGGCAATTGGGGAACGCCAATTACCCTAATCTACATGTTTTTGGACTGTGGGAGGAAACCGTAGTACCTGGAGGAAACCCACCAAGCACGGGGAGAACATGCAAACTCCATGCACACAAACCTGAGGTGGGAATCAAACCTGTGCAGTGTGACTCATATGCATTAAGGGTCAAGGTTTTAGTATATTTTTACTTCCATTTTTTGTTATATTTAAAGGAGTGTCAATCAAGATACTGTAAGAGCTAAAGTGGTAAAATACAACAAGCTCTTATTAACCCAGCTCAAGTGTAGATAAACACAAATAATCTAGGGTGCTGTTAGAATTAGCAATACTAATGATTGATTTCACTATAAGATGACTGCATAATGGTGTAGTGGTTAGCACTGTGACCATACACCTGTAGGGTTGAGGGTTTGATTCCTGACTGGGGTCTGTGTGCAAGTTCTCCCCGTGCTTGGAGGGTTGGAGGGTATGTTTTCTTCCAGAGTCCAAAGACATGCAGATTAGGTTGCTTGGTGTTCCCTATAGTATGTCAATGTGTATATGTGTATTTGTGCCCTGGTGATGGTTTGGCATCCTGTCTAGGGTGCACCCCCAACTTGTGCTCGAAGTTTCCTATGATAGGCTTCAGGCTCCCCATGACCCTGTAACTTACGGGCATACGGGGGAGGGTTCAAGTCTTGATTTGCTCTGAGTACTCTGGTTAACTACCACAGTCCAATGACATTCAGGCTAATTGGCATTTCCAGTGTGCATGATTGTGTCACGCAATGAACTGGCACCATATCCAGGGTGTTTTCCACCTTGTGTCCTAAGTTCTTTAGAGTTGAAGTATAGAGAATGAGTGAGAGAGAGTGGGTCTGAGTGGATATTCACCTTCCATGTTTTTCATTTAACTGCTTGGTTGACTATGGTGCAAGATCATCAAGAGTGCCTTAGTGCAGTGTTTTTCAACCACTGTGCCGCGGTACACTAGTGTGTCGTGAGAGATCGTCAGTTGTGCCGTGGGAAATTATTAAATTTCACCTAATTGGTCTAAAACATTTTTTGAAAACGAATAAGTCTGCGAATAATATGCCATTGTCGAACTTTATCCCTATCTCACCTATGCGGTTTCGCGCGGTGGCCGTAAATACGGTTCATTATGATTCACCGCGAGTTTTTGGCGTTGTGAGTACGTTTCCATCTTTCCGCGCGAAAAATTAAACATGTTTAATTTTTTTGGCGGGCCTCATGGAAGTTTGCAGACCTTGGCAAACTTCGCGGAACGTCAGCGGAACGTCGGCGGGCAATCTCGGCAACTCACGGTGCCCGACACCACATCTCACCGTGAGTCAAACCGCACAGGTTAGATAGGGGTATAAACCTCTACTCTAGCATCTCATTGGACTTGAACCCCCGACCCTGGAGGTGTGAGACCACAGTGCTATCCAGTAAATTATTGTTACTATAAGTATAATTGAATATATATATCACAATATTTTATAAACCAGTCTCATTGATTCATTGTGTGATGTTTATTACTTCCACGGTTCTGGGAAGGCTGTACACTAGATGTTGGAGTTTGTGCATGTGTATTTGTGTTCACTCATTCTACAGGTGCATTAGTGAGCTCAGGCGCTGACGTCGTGATGGCAAGTAGGCTCCAGTTCATCCCAAAGTTGATGAGTGAAGTGGGGTTAAGTTTAGTCTGAGTTGAGTTCAGGACATTTGAGTTCTTCCACTCCAACAAACACTTAACACACCATGTCTGCATGGAATTGGATTTGTGGATCTCTCAACAGTATTGCAGTGCTGGATAAGGGTTTGGAACTCTTAGTCCAAATGAAGGGGAACTGTAGCAAATGAGGCAGAAATGCCACTGTTTGTTTGTTAACACCCAAATTGGAGGTAAAATGGAGACTAAGATGAACTGAGTAAACAAATGCCTCTCCTGCTTGTTTGTAATAAAAGCCTACCACCACAAATACACCAAAAAAAAAAAAAGAAACCCTGCTTAAAGTAACATAGGAACCCTAAAAACCTACCACCACAAATACACCAAAAAAAAGAATCCCTGCTTAAAGTAACATAGGAACCAAATATCAGCAGGGACAGAATATCCGGAAGACATTGAGCGACGCGCTCACGTTCTGTCCTTCCTGTGACGATTTTCCTTTTGTTTTGGCTCAGCTCCTAGCAGTGCTGTGCGATTTTTAGACACCAAACGACACTTTCCATCGTCTTCATGTCACGTTTATTACTTTCTAACAAACACCAGGAGCGGATTTACAACGCTGTCAATCTTATAAAAGTGCCCGTTTTATTAGCTAATTGTTTAGCTAACTAGGATTAGCATCATGGGGATATATTGAGATGCATACTCGGATATCTGAAACCCCCGCGGATTGAGTGTTTATTTTCCGTCCTGGTTTTCCGAGACTCTGCTGTCTAAACGGGTAAGTAAAAACTAAACCAAACCACAAGCATACACCACCGCTAACTAACTGACTAGTAAGATGCTATATAAACGTCTTAGTATTTATTTCTTCCCATCCATAATACGGCAAGCACCGTCCAGTTGCTCTGGTTGGATAGATTGGCTGTAGACTTATTTATTAACCAATCCTAGCGCAGGAGGTGGAACAATACAGCCAATCATATAGCTAAGGGGCGGGGTGTGGGGGGGGGAATTACGGTAGGGAAAATACTAAATTAAATACAGTCAAAACTTGGATTGCGAGCATAATTCGTTCCGAAGGCGTGCTTGTATATAAAACTCCTAGAATGGTTCGTTCCACAACTCAAAAATATTCATATAAAATATAAAGTTAAAATAAAACAAATTAACCTGCACTTTACTTTTGTAAAGAATCGTGACTGGTGTTAGACGAGAGCAGAAGCAGGGGGGTTACTGTGTGAGACGACTTTTTACTCACGCGTGCACACTAGTGATTGGTCGTTTATGAACGCTTCATTCTTTTTGAACGAGTCTTTAGCGTGACTCAGAGGAACGTGTAGTCTCAGAGAGTGATCCGTTAATTTTCTACTGGGCATGCATGCGCAAAGCATCGCAAAGCCTCCATAGGTTATGTACAGGAAACAGAATTGAATAATTACCTTTGAGTCTTTTGGTCCGAATCGTTCGTTCTTTTGTCACGTGACTCCCATAGACGCTATGCAGTGCAATAGATTTAAAAAAACGAATGACTTGGAATAGAAGACTTATGAAAAGAAGCATTCAATTCTGTTCCCTGTGAAATGCACTGCATAGCATCTATGAGTCACGTGACTAAAGAACTAATGATTCGGACCAGAAGATATGAGAGGTGAGAGGTGTTTATCATATGTCCTTAGCTGCATTTTCATTACTGGAACCATAGCCACAATTTGTCTATGTACACGTGTTGGGGTTCTGTTCATTGAAAATTTTTATTTTATTTTATTTCTGATTAAAAGAACGAAATAAACTAAATGATTCAAAAAAAAATATTTGTTCATTTTGATGAACAAGATTCAAAGAACCGAGTCACTAAAATGATCCAAACATTCCATCACTAGCGCGCATAACACACACACAACTAACGGAATCACTTCTCTAAACAGATTCATCTCCCGCACAGCTACAGCCTTTTTAACTTCGTTTCCTTACGGAGACCGTTGTTGCAGTACAGTTACTAAAGCACAGTCAATACACTTGGACACAAAATAAAAAAAATGCTTTACGGACACACACTACCCGAATCACTCCTCTAAACAGAGTGATCTCCTGCACTTCTATAGCCTTTTAAACTTTTTTTTTCTTTCTTGTTGAAACTGGAGTAGGGGGGCTACTGTGTAGGATGACACAACACAACGCACACAAACACACACACACACCCGGAATCACTCCTCTAAACAGATTAATCTCCTGCACTGCTACTGCTACCTTTTTTGCAACTGTACTGCATCTGCTACCATTGTTGCAGTACAGTTGCTAAAGAACAGTCACTTGGACACACAAAAAAAAATGCTTTATGCGCACCCACATCTGTTCATAATGTTATAGTAAACAGTACATGTGTGCATTGATGTTGACTATGCGAATAATGCACGTGCACTGAGACTGAGCATGAGAGACGATCACTCACAATCCCACAGCGCAAGAGAGAGAAGAAACATTGGATCAGTTGTGGTCACGTGACGCTCGGCAGACAAAGCACAGTACTCGTATATCAAAACTTCTCTCGTTAAAATAAAATTTATTTTAAAATTCAGCTTGTCTTGCAAAATGCTTACTTACTCAATCGACGCAAGTTACTCGCAATCCAAGGTTCCGCACCATAGCAACAGCGCCTGATAGCTGATTTTTAATCAAGCAAGCTGATAGTTATAGTAATAGAGTTAGTAAGAATGTGTTAAGATTGTTGATATTGTTGACTGTTCTAAAAACTGTCACACTTTTTCTTTCATTCACACACCTGTGTGCGTGTGCGTGTGTGTGTGTGTGAGGCAGGCCTGATCTTTCCAATGGGCGAGGAGAAGCCGGAGACGCTGGATTTTGTGAAGGACTTTCAGGAGTATCTGAGCCAACAAACCCAACATGTGAACATGATCTCAGGCTCTGTCAGTGGTGTGAAGGACACGGAGGACATCCCAGCAGGTCTCGCACACATACACACACACACACACACATACTTAGCACACTCACCACTCTAAACAGGAGTATGATAACAGCATCTCTGACAGTAGATCAGCTGATATCACAGGTCTGCGCTCGTTCTAATGCGTTATCTTTCCCATAGTAACAACTTGTTCACAGGGATGTGCACATGTTGTTATAGTAACAGTTTTCAGACGTTTTCAGAACAGAAGAGTTTATGTTTCTTGTGTGTAATTTTGTCTTTGTGTCTTCACTGACCAAGAACTAGAACATAATGGGCTGGACCATGCACCGGTGGACATTTCTCTTGAGGATGGGACCAACATGCTCGTGGACGGGTTCGAGAGGACGTACGATGGGAAGCTAAAGTGTCGTTATTGTAACTATGCCAGCAGAGGAACAGCGCGGCTCATAGAGCACATCCGCATCCACACAGGTAAACGTTCGCATGAATCTACATGAGTATGCAAATTTTAATCCGCCCCTACGTCCTTATTATATCACTAATATGCTAAAGGTTGCTAACATTAGCTGACTTATATGGTTGGATTGCTAACAGCTATCAATCTGGCCAGACAATCCTGTCAGAAGGTAAGATTACCATAACAACAACAATGTGTACATGACCAGAACTAGGTAATGCTTTAATGTCGACATGATTGGTGTAATTTTGTGACATCCTAACTTGATCTCAAATATAGCCACAGCCAAATTTTGCTACAATAAAATAATATTATTGTAGAGCTAATGAAAGTAAAACTTTCTTTTCTATAGTAAGTCTGTTTGTTTTTGTCTTTCAGGTGAAAAGCCTCATCGTTGTCATCTTTGTCCCTTTGCCTCAGCGTACGAGCGTCACCTTGAGTCCCACATGCGCTCTCACACCGGTGAGAAACCATACAAATGCGAGCTGTGCGCCTTTCGCTGCAGTGACCGTAGCAACCTCTCGCACCACCGCCGCCGGCGACACAAAATCCTCCCCACCAAGAGCACCCGCTCAGCCCCTCCTTCCCACCGGCGGACAATCTCAGCGCTGTCCAAACGGGGCGGGGCTTTTGGGTACGGTCGCCGTATCCTAGTCGACCTAGGCCTACACAGGAAAAACGACGCAGACGACCCTGGCGGTGCTAACGACGAGAGAAACGACCTGCACAGTCCCTATGTCAGCCTGGCCTCGAAAGATGTTGAGAAAACAAACGATTTGGAACACAACCCACTCAATCAACTCTCTGCTTTGGCCGGGCAGCTTTCCAGTCTCCCTTCAGAGACGCCGGCTTCTCCCAGTGCAGACTCGCTCCCCGAAGAAAAGCCCTCTTTTCTCATACAGCCTTCATCGGCCATTTCCAGCAATGTCTCTTGTCCCATTGTGACGCTCACATCGACGCCAGACATTCGGGACACATCCCACGGGGGGCAGTGCAGCGACCGGACGAGCACGCCCAGTAACAGCGGCACCAACAGCCAGCCAGGAACGCCAAACCCGAGTCACGAGCCCCAGCTTCTCCAGCACTGCCCCCACTGCCACATCTACTTTCCGGATAACGTCCTATACACCATTCACATGGGTTGCCATGGTTACGAAAACCCCTTCCAGTGTAACATTTGCGGCCACCGGTGCAGAAACAGGTACGACTTTGCCTGCCACTTCGCCCGAGGACAGCACAAACAGTAACCCTCTGAAACTCGGAAAGGAGACAGTGTTACAGTGTAGGAGATTGTAGTTATGTACAGCTCTGAAGAAGACGATCATTCCATTTGAGACAGCACAAGGCCAATCAGAATGTCAGGAACAGGAAGTGTATGATTGTGGTCTCATCATTACTTACAGATGCACCCAGTGTCACTTTAAACTTCCTATTTTTGGACTGAACTTCTGACTACAGAACTATGTTTTGTAAAACAAATAAACAAACAACAAAAAATCCTTAACATTTCACTAGAGGGCAGCACATGCATGGGGAGAATCAGGATGAGACCCGATACGGCTCCACTTCCTGTTTGTCCCCTATTCAAGATGCCAAGATGTAGGATGTCCAAAAGGAATAGATTAGAATAAAACAAAGTATATGCTAAGTAATTTATAACACATTATTTCTTTTATTTTTCCTGTTTATAACAAAGGTAAAGATGTGAATCCTTTGTGCTTTGTGTAGATTTTCATGGATTTTTATTATTTTTTTAATCAGGCAGCTACTGAACACCCATGCTTCTCTGATCTTGCTAAAGCGAACTCTGAGTACTGAGTATTGCATAAGGATTGTGTTGATAATCAGATTATCATGATAGTCAGTCAGGATGCATGATGCTGTCATGGAGCGTTTGAGGGTCGCAGACATGATGGTAATGAACATTAGGTGATGATATGGTATACTGTTGAGGTAAATATTATGGTATTAAAGTCTGTCTTCACACGGCTAGTATTTATGGCCCGTATCTAGTGTTTAGTTGTAAAACTCGGAACAAGTTTTAAAAGCGACAGTTCGATGTCCACAAAATGTCAATCATTTTAGCAAAAGATCCTGACAGTCATTTGGTATAAAGTCATGGCTCAGTGGTTAAGGCACTGTGTTATTGATTACAGGCTGTGTCCAGGAGGTCACTCTTGAGTTTGTTCTCGAGTTTGTTCTCTGGTCAGAGAGGCAGAAATTAAAGAGCATTTTCCTGACAATGGTTCTGTAGAACAGGTATGGGCAGTGGTAATTTAGTGGGTTATGGTTCTGAGTCACTGATCAGAAGGTTCGTAGTTTAAGCCCCAGTTTCACCACATTGCCGCTGATGGGCTTGTCTGCTCCAGGGGCCTACCTTGCACTCTGACTCCTGCTTTCTATGCTGGGTTGTGCAAAGAATAAAGAATTTCACTGTGTAGTAATGTATGTGTGACAAATAAAGGCTTAACTTAAAGTCCGAGGGTAAGTCAAAAAAAAAATATCCGTACTCTGGCTGTAAATGCTTTCTTAACTTTTAGAAAATACATAATCTCCTTGCATTTCTTTATACTTTGTCCATACTGTTCTCTGTCTCGATTGCGGATGTTTCCATTCCATACTCTGCTGTTTACTCTCAGGCTCGTAGTGATGAATCCATGTCTCATCACCAGTAATGATACTATTTAAGACACCTTCCTTAGAGTATTGCTCCAAATTTTGTTTGCAGATATCCAGACTGGTTGTTTCCACACCAGGTACACTCTAAGACCACAAAAAAAAAGAATCGCTGAATGCTGCTCTTCTTTTGTGTAAATCACAAGTGGGGCATCCATTTTTGCTCGCAAAAATGGATGCCCCGGCAGTTACAAATGAACTGATGTAACATTCACACATGCACAACAGTGACTGGGGAGACAGTACCCTTGAACGGAAAGCACTGATAAGACAGTACAGCCAACAGAAATTTTAATATAACTGGAATGCGGATAATTTTTGACTCGCCCTTGTAGATCAGATAATCTTCCATACCTAGGTCTGGCAAAGTTTATGAAGTCCTGATGGTCCAGGAATGATGGTTGGAGAAGTCTGATAGCCTTAAAGATGTGAGATAATTGCTGCTACTGTGTAGCTATTACTTTTTATTAGCAGTTAGTGGACAATGTCTAGCTTGGAAGCAAACTTGTCATCAAACATGGCTCAGCTGATCGACTACATCTTGAAGGGACGCTGTGGACATTTCAATTTTGGTCAAATTGTTGGATTTAAATTTTATATTTGCTATAGGGTTTATCCTTTGCTTTAGTAAGTTTAGGTAAATGGTGCCTCAAATAATTTCATTTACACATATTTTTATTTTGCACATTTTATAGGTGAAGTGTGGCCTTCCTGCTCATTCTGTAGAGTTAGAAGCAATTATGACAAGTCTTAAAAACCCTGCGGTTTAGTAAACAACGCATAGGTGTTTTATATCTTAATTATTATTATAATTTTTGTGTTGGTTTTTAACAAACCGCATAGTTTGGAGGCACTCAGCATTCATAACATTATAGTACTGGTGGTCCGCCATCAATTCTCATCACGGCTAACCGTTCATTAAAAAATTAAAATAGCATCCAAGCTGTGATTTGGTTTTTACTACATCCGTGTCCTATTCTGTTTTCTAATAATAATAATAATTATTGTTATTATTATTTGGATGTTGGTTGTTTTGGCTAAACAGCTCCGTGGTGTTCAGTGTTGTACGATAACTGGGTGCTAAATCTGTAGTAATGGTTGCTATGGGAATGGTTTCCTCATGCTGGCTGGTTTTACACACAAAGCCGCGGTGTAATTTGCTGAACGTCAAAATTATTATGGTTGTTGCTCATCTTTAGTTTGTGTAGTGACCTCAGATTAAGATGCCCACAAGATGAAGAAGAGGCTACGGTCAACTAGCTAATCAGAATAAAGAATTTTTAACAGCACAACCTGAAGGTTATCCCTTATCGCTGAAGGACTGTTGAAGTGTTCTCTTAACTTTGCTAGCAATAAGAGCATTCTAATGTGATGTTAAAGCGGCACACATTTCCTTTGCCTAGGAATAAAGGAAGACTCTCAGAACATGCCAGAAATAGATCTTTCAGAGTGGAGATTTTCTTAAGACACAGTTCCACCTCTGTGTTACTTTCAGGTGTCTGATTTATGTACACTGACAAATTAAGCACTAGCAGGAGGCGTAGATATGGTGTTAATGGCCTGGTAAAATTACATAGAAAAGCCCTCACTATATTAACTGTATAAGGGCTGCAGCAGTGACATCTTTAATACTCTAATATAATACTATACTTTAATACTTTGCCTACTAAGCGGGTTTTGTGTACATCATTTAGCTACCAGATATTCCTGCTTGCCGATACCTACAAAACCATAGCAATCAGCAGATATAGGACACGCCCCTTAGTGATGAGCATAGCCTGTATTTGAAAGAATGGAAAGTGTGAACTGTAGCATCATGCAGAAACCAAAAGAAAAGCCGAGCCATGCATTGCCATAAAATGCTAGCTAAAGGTGGAATTAGCCGTTAGCATTAGCGCTGTTTATTGCTAATGCGTGCACAGTCAAGAAATGTACCTTCTGTTTCTCTTACTTACTTTCTCCCTTGTGTTTTTTCTTCTCTGCCTTTCATGTTAGTTTTTTTGCTTTGTTCTCTCTCTCTCTCTTTTTTTTTCTCTGAATATAAAGTTTTACTCTCTCTCTCTCTTTTTCTCTGGCTCAGTCATGTTTTTTAATTGTAGCTGACCATTAAGTCTAAGAAAAATAACAAGTAAAACAATTAACATTATTGCAGTATAATGAATCAGAGTTTCTACTTACCACTATTAAGTTGATTATTTTCCTATAACGGAGCAGCCCTATGAGGGTTTTATTGCTCTTACAGCACAGCTATTTACTCTTACGGAATGTATAATTTTAACAATAACGATGCTGGAGTAAATCTACAGAAGTTCTCTTAACTGAAATAATTATTAATAATTAGTGAGTCATGTTATTGTTGCGGCAGTCCTGTTTTTTCTGTTTTACTTTCTTTCCTCCTAAATCTCTCTCTCTCTCTCTCTGATGTGCCATGTTTTAAACGTTACCTGTAATATTTGTGGTGCTCTAAATAACACGCCATGCTTCATTTCATTTCACTCAAAAGAAACCTCTCGTCTGAATGATGATGTATTGAAACTGCTCTTCTGATGAAATTGGTGTTAAATGTTAATAAATTAAAATGGTGTCCTGTGTTTTTGTAGTTATTCTTGACTTTAACAGGTAAATACTTCACTGCAGTGGAGGTACACTGCAGAACGATTCATTAGAAAGACTCCTGTGGATTTATTTCATAAAACAACCAGATGCCATGAGTTCACTCCTCAACTCCTCATCCTCTGTCTTGGTTCCATCTCCTCTGGGCCTTTAAATATGAACAGGTTTTGCGTTAAGTACTTATAAAATGTGGTCTGATTTTCACCTGGTGCCAAGTAGACGAGCGCAGTGTGACTAAACTAATAATGCACACTGTTTTTTAATCTTTATTGTTTTTAAATCATTATGTATAGTGATAAGGCGTAGTGGTTAGCAGTTGTGTCGCCTTGCACCTTCAAGGTCGAGAGATTTCCACCTGTGTGCATGGAGTTTGCATGTTCTCCTTGTATTTGGTGGGTTTCCTCCGGATACTCCAATTTCCTCCCACGGTCCAAAAACATGCAGGTTAATTGCCGTTCATAAAATTGTCCGTTGTGTGTGAATGAGAGTGTGAATGTGTGTATGTTTGTGCCCTGCGATGAACTGGCACCCCGTCCTAGGATACAGCAGCGTAGACGATGAATGCGTGAGATCTTTATTGAACATTTAGTGTAATTGTTTAGAAGCAAGTGAATCTCTGTGCTAATGCCGTTTCTAACAGCTAACTGCAGTCACTTTCAGACTGGAAGTATGGATTGTACTGACCAATCCATTTTCTAGAACAACTGCTTAGTGCGAGCCATGCCTCACTCCAATCAACGACACATTACAGGGACGAACTAAACTGGTAAAGGCTACAAAACCATTTTTGTTAGGAAATTCTGGACTGTTTCTGCCCTACCTAGTAGTGAAGGTTAACAAGACCTGCAGAAAACTATGCACATGATCCTGTCACCTGTTTACAGTTGGTGATCAATGTTGTTCAGTTCACCTGATGGTGGTGTTAGTGTGATAACTATCTGTGATAGTGAGTGCACTGAATATCGCATATGAGTGTGATATTGTTTTTATACAGCAGTTCCACAAACACCATTTATTATGAACAGATTATGATTTGTTTATTTATTTAGCCAGTTATTTTGCTCCGCCACCTTATCCTTCAGCACCTGGTGGAACTAACTAACTGTGACTGGCAGAGCTGACGAGCGACAGTTATTGACTGGCAAGTAATTAACAAGGGTGAAAGTAGTTCACACCGGCACTATGTATCCAAAAGGTGAGTAGAATAAACCATAGAGGTGATGGACTGCCCTGAGAAACTTACGAGATTTACTTTATATTTCCACTTAGTAGTGCCCTTGATAAGTGGTTAGTGATGGATTTGGGATTCAGCCTTGTGTTCAGAGCTAGTTAGCTTTGTCGTTGCTGAAAGAGCTTCTGTGCTTCTCTCTTTTCAGTACTGTGGACTGTACAGACCTACTTTCCCCCTTACGTCACCAAACAGTATCATTATTGATTGTAGAACACCTGCGATACCGTGATATGTATAGTTAAACATCCCTTTTAGCAATTATCAGATCATGTGGAATGTCTCTCATCCGATGAGATTAAACTGTTGGAACTAATTGTTGTATAATGCTGGTAAATTGTGATGTTTGAATGCTTTTCTCTCCATATAAAATAACATTTTGAATACATGTATTTGGTTATTTATATTTACATTTAGGCATTTGGCAGACGCTCGTATCCAGAGAGACATGCAAAAAGTGCTTTGAGGTTTTCGTCATTGGATAGATACTTACACTGGGTTACTAACTTGCTAACCAAGTGACATCAGTCAAACACAGTTAGGAAGGCATTTATTTATTCTTTTTTTGGGTGGGGGATTAGTCCAGGTACTAAAGAAACAAACATGTCTTGAGTCTTCGTTTAAAGATTACCAAAGACTCTTATGTATGGACATCTAGAGGAAGTTCATCCCACCACCTGGAGTCTGGATGCATGTCTTCCTTGATCCCTGAGAGATGGCGGGACCAGACGAGCAGTGCTGGAGGATCAGAGGGAACGTGGTGTGGTGCGTGGTGTGATTAGAGCTGAGAGGTAAGTGGTGCTGGGTTATTTTTTGCTTTGTAGGCAAGCATCAGGGTTTGGAATTTGATGCGGGCAGCTACAGGAAGCCAATGTAGGGAGCAGAGAAGTGGGGTGGTGAGGGAGAACTTGGGAAGGTTGAAAACGAGACATGCAGCTGCATTCTGGATCAGCTGCAGAGGACGAATGGCGGACAGAGGCAGAGTGAGTTGCAGTAGTCCAGTCTTGAAATAACAAGCAACTGAGTAGCCTGTGAAGAAAAAAATGGGTGGATTCTTCTAATGTTGCAAAGAAGAAATCGACAAGAGTGAGTAAGGTTAGCAATGTGTGGGGAAAATGACAGATGATTGTGCAGAGTTACCCCAGGATTGTGGGCAGTGGCTGAAGAAGTGATCTGATTGTTGTCCAGGGAGATCACAAGGTCTTGACTGGGGGATGAGTCGCAAGGGATGAACAGCAGTTTGGTTTTACTCAGATTGCGCTTTAGCTGATGAGCTGCCATCCAGGATGAGATGTCTGTCAGACATGTTGAGATCCGTGTGGAAACCTCAGTGTCTGAGGGAGGAAAGGAGAAAATAAGTTGCATGTCATCTGCATAACAATGGTATGAAAAGCCATGCGATGATATGACCTTACCAAGAGACCGGGTATAGAAAGAGAACAAAAGAGGACCAAGTACTGAACCCTGTGGGACACCAGCACAGAGTCTGCGTGGGGCAGATGTAGATCCACTACATGTCACCTCATACGACCTATATTCTAGATAAGAAGCAAACCATTGCCATGCTGTTCCACAGATTCCAAGGCTTGTACGAATAGATAATAGAATCTTGTTGTTCACAGTCAAATGCAGCTGACAGGTCCAGGAGGATGTGAACAGATGATAGTTTAGCTGACCTAGGAGCATGGAGCTTCCCAGTGACTAACAGAAGGCCAGTCTCTGTGGAATGTACCTCTTTGAATCCAGATTGGTTGGGATAATGACGGTTGTGCAGTGAGAGATAAAGAGACATTTGGTTGTAAACAGTCCTTTCAAGATTTTTTTTTAAATAAAAGAGAGAAGTGATACTGGTAGATAGTTACTGTCATCATGTCAGGAACATGACCAGGTGATATGGAATATCATATGGAATAGCATTGGAATGGTTATGCTCATAAATGCATACCTTTGTATCTTTAGTACACATGCAGTGCCATGAAAAAGCAGTTACCTCTTCCTGATTTCTTCTATTTTTGCATAAATTGCAAACTTAAATGGTTTAGCTTTTTAAACTATTTTTAATTCAAAAGAAAGACAAATTTTGACAAAGTTTTGTAAAGGTTTTTAGTTGATCATTTCATTTATAAAGGGTAAAAAAAAATTAACCTTACCCCAACTGATGAATCAGATTTATAAATACAAGTTCATTTTACTACAGTATGTGTCAAAATATACAGTACTGAAATGAAAAGACAAACAATATTACATTGTTGTCATCTGTGAGTTTATTTCTCCTGAAAGAAACTAACTTACACATTATTAGCATGTTGATTTACCATGGAATGCGTAATGTAATTGTTGAAAGTGTGTGTGCACCACCTTACTGTAGACAGTGTTCATATCGTTCATGCAGATTTTCAACCCGGATTCCTGGAACAAAAGTTGAACATTATCAATAAGAAATAAAGTATGGAAATAATTATGGAACTTGTATATTAGATCCTATACCGACACATTTTATTAAACAGATAGTACCAGCAATAACTGAACCCCTGTTGAGAATAATTAATTCCTCACTCAACATTGGGTATGTTCCAAAATCTTTTAAATTAGCCGTTATTAAACCGATTATTAAGAAACCTGACCTCGACCCCTGTCAGCTGTCCAATTACAGGCCAATATCACACCTCCCCTTCATCTCTAAGATTCTCGAAAAGTTAGCAGCGGAGCAGCTATGCTCATATCTACATAGAAATAGCATACATGAACTGTATCAGTCAGGATTTAGGATTCATCACAGCACAGAAGAAACTTCCAAATAGTCTTTGGGACTCAGACACAATCTCTGTGTTTAAGTCCAAGCTAAAAATCTATTTATTTAATCAAGCATTTTAATAAATAGATTTGTCTTGGGTAAAGGGGCAGATCTGGGGGACTCATGGACATAGGGTATTAGGTGAACTGGTATGTTTAGATGCTGTCTTCCCCACTCTCATTGATCACTCAGGTTTGTTGATGGTGAGGTGATTTTTTGCTTTACATCTCAGGGAGCCCTCATGTCTATGTTTCTTTCTGGCTCTCCCTTTTAGTTATCCTATTATAGTTAGTCCTGCCGGAGTCTCCGCTTGCACTCTACACTAAATATACATTCACATTATACTGTACATTATGTGACCGCAACCATACCTAACTGTTATCTCTAATCTTCTGCTCTCCCCTCTTCTGTTCTCTCTCCCCCTCTCTTTCTTTCCCTCTCTCTGTCGAGCTACACATGTCGTTCCTGAGCTGCCAGTGATCAAGACTCCCTCTGCCCTCCAGGCTTGTCTGACGCATCCTGGTGCCCCGCTTCTGGTTGGAGATCTCGTCACATGGATGCCCCATGTGTCTCTTTGGGATGCGTCTGGTGTCTGTTTGACTCACCTAGAAGATGGTTCATGATACTATAATTTCTTATGAATCTGTGGTAAAAATTGGCAAACCCTAAGAAGTGTTCTCCTCTAGAGGTGGATGTGGAACAGTCGGTGACCCTCTTGATCTTGTCTTGGAGGGGGATATCACAAACCCCAGAAAAGAACTGGAATTCTGATGAAACTCACACTTTTCTGCCTTGACAAAAAGTTTGTTCTCCAGAAGCCTCTGCGAACATGGATAACGTGTTCATCGAGGGAGTAAGAGAAGAATAGAATGACGTCCAGGTAGACAAATATAAACTCGTTTAAAATGTCCCTTGAGACACCGTTTATCAGGGATTGGAAAACTGTAGGTGAATAAGTTAGCCCAAAAGGTACCGCCAGATATTCATAATGACCAGTGGGGCTGTTGAATGCCATTTTCCACTTGTTCCCTTCCCTGATCCTGACGAGGTGATAGGCATTTCGAAAGTCCAGTTTGGTAAAGATGCGTGCTCCCTGAAACAGTTCAAAAGCTGAGGTCATGGGGGGAGGGGATTACAATTTTTACTCATGATTTCATTAAGTCCCAGATAATCAATGCAGGTCCTTAAAGGGGTCATCCAGTCCCTATTTTTCATAGGTTAATATGATTCTTTAGGGTCCTAATGAAAAGTTTGTAATATACTTTAATTAAAAATTCTCAATT